>JADANM010006502.1:4096983-4134612 GCA_026213755.1 Eurema hecabe
ATAGTGCCACGTAAAATAGGTCATAAAGAACGGTATATAATTTTCGATAATTTAAAAAATCCCATTGGATCCAGAAAGGTCTTCCGAGCGGTAAACATGATCCCTTCATAATTAATGCCGGTCTCAACTAGCTGAGCGCCATTGGACACCGTTTGCGTCAGCCAGCTTGACGTTAATTTTAGTGTAACCAGAGATGTCTGGCAACACTAGTTTTTATCCTGTGTCATGTGTCTTAAGCTTTATTGTGATTTGACACGACCCATTGTATTTACGCGTCGAACTTTACGCGTGTAGGGGTATGTTTAACTTTAAGAATAGATACTATAAAAAAATTGCCATAATATTTTCGTTTAATTAATTAAGTCGATAATTAAATTATAATATTAGTATACTTGTCTATCAATGATAATGTCAGACCAGACGTTCTTTTGTTTTAATTGTAAGCAAATACTAAAGCGTATAAAATTTCTGTTCTATTAAGAAAATAACACTGGGTATCTTATGACATTCGGGTCAGATTACATGGCAGCATGGGGTCACGGGAACTGTATAGGTAGGTAATTTGATTAACAATAATTATAATAGTATACAATAGTATGTACTTCGTTTTTCGATAGAAAGATATTCGATAACTGTACCTATGAAATTACTATTAACTATTATTAGTTTTAAGAGCGTTAATATTTATTTTTTTTTGTTATTTCGTAAAGACGTTGTAAGGTCAAATTCCCAGTTTATAAGCTGGGTGGGTATATTTAAACGAAGACAGTCATCACCTCGGAAAAAACAATCGCATTGGCCGTGGAGAAAAAAAGTAATATGTAATTAAAAAAAAACAAATGACTAAATAGGTCTATTTACGATTTTGGCAACTAGTTGAACTAGAACGAAAGCACATTGTGTTTATAAATGTACGTTGGATTTTGAATGAATATGTTTATTCATTAACTACAACATCTACAGTCTGTTTGTACAGTATAAGAAGCTAGGAACATTATTGTATAGCTTAAGGTTCTTTTACCATTTTGAATAAGTTAATAACGTAATTCTATCTTCACCGCCATTAAAATTTCGAACATTTCCGTAAGAAATGTGATACAATATTCGACTGCTTTTATTTTATGATTATCGAGTTATAAATACTCGTGTAGTATTATATTTATTGTTCGGTCAAAGATTTTTTTGGTAAGTTAGTATAAAATACCTATTTAATTGTGTTATTTATAATAATGTTTTACTGATATAACTAGCCAAATGTTTCTTTAAAATATTCCGCCAAACTACAATATGAATAAATTACAACAAAAAAGTAATTCAGAAATAACAATAGGTATATGTAAAAGTTAAACATTGTAAGTACGTTTATTAATTGAACCCAAAGAATGATATAAAGATACGGTATAATTTTACAAAGGATCGAAGCCAGCCAGTGTTGCAAGTTAAACGAGTCTTCCCGAAAGTGTGGTGGTTTCGCATGACCAACAGCTCCTGCCCGAAGAGTGCATCGTAACACGAGCTCCTCTTTGTTTCGCACCAGACGTTATAATGAGTAGCATGTGAAATATAAGCGACTGACGGATATTGGAGATGTAATAGGACGCCGCGGTTTTTGTTGCGTTCGATTATATTGCGTAGGGTTAGATGTTGATTGTAATCAAAGCGTGGACTTAAAATGTATTCAGTGTTGCCAGATGCTTTTCAATGTGGGACGTACTATGCTTTAATTCGATAAAATTCTAGACAGAGTGAGTATATATAAGTATAGCATTATTTAGGTAATGTATTATTTTAGTTAACACTGAAATTAAACACTTGAAGTTCTACTTTTGTTCACATGATTCCTACTCTTAGCAAAGTGTTTTACGACGTCGTGTTACAAGCTCGGGTGTTAAGGGAAATGCGTAATGCGATGCTTAAAAATATCAAAGCTTAACCTACACATAATATATTTCATTAAGTTTTAAAGAGTTTGTTTCTCTTTTATATGTTTTAATTTATAGTTCTTATACATTTTGATGCCACACGAATACAGTTATAACACAACTGTTTTAAGAAAAAAAATGTGTTCGTTATTTCATAAAACGTAAGATTAATTTCTAACATAGGATGACTTTAATGAGAAGAAAGGTGTTCGAAGAAAATTAGTTCAATGTAAATCAAATAGTTTTTTCATATATTTTGACATCTTATATTCAAATGATTTCAAATTATTAGATAAAAAAAATTGGTTTATATTTTATTAGACAGTTACGTTTCCTTTTAAGACAAGTTTATTATCATCAATAAATATTATTATCTGAACGGCGAATCTGTACTAAATATTTGTTTCCGCTCACATTAGCAGGCCGATCGTTTTACACGGCATTAGGTAAATTATCAGCTCGACTGGTCGCCGACACGCGATATCTTTGTGTATTCAGTTCCCACTGCCCACTGCCCACTGTCTCGCCTCTGTGTGTATAGTATCCTATGATTTATGAATACCTAGCACTCATTTTTATAAAGTCATAAGAGTATTGGTTTCAGTAACATTGCCCGAGCTATTTAAAGATATTATTTTTTTTAATTTTGAATCAGATAATAATTCTCATTCAGTTTTAAGGTACCTAAAAGCTTTTTTGAATAATGTTTGTATGTCTAGAAAAAATAATTGGTTGTGGTTTTGAGAATAGAGATAAAATAAGTCTTTCTAAACATATTTTAAATAAGTAAAAATAATAAAGATAAAGGGCGATGGATTAAATTATTTCAAAACCTCCACTAAAAATGTGGAATGTACCTATATAGTAAAAATTTAACGCATATTTTTCGAAGTCAAGTTACCCAAATAGAGCTATAAATTTGTTTAACTATAATAATAATTGAATATGTTCGTGTGAGAACAGAAGCTTCTTTGTTGTAAATAGTATCGCCTTTGTAATTTCCAGTGTAAGTTTACTGGCAACACTGGCATGCGTAGGTCAGGGTGTCGGGTTGCTTGCGAACGCTCCTAAATTTACCTTCGTGCTACCGCCATTAAAAGCATTTATATACGATACCAATATCGATGCACGGCTTATGTTACTGCTTTGCAGGCGCGATCCAGAATTTACGGTTTTTAATTCAAAAAACGTCTCGATTATTCGACTTAGACGAATTTTAGATAGCGAATTGGTACGAGATTTGGCAGCATTTCTAACATGGATGTATTCAAACTGATATAATTTCGTTTTGTATGTAGTCTTGGAGTAATAGTTATCCTTTTCTCTCCGCTTAAAAAGAGACTTTTTTTTTAAATAATGTTAGCAGCAAGACACGTTTTACACTAAAAAGCAAAGCTCCATAAATTCGCAGAACATATCAGAAATTCGAAATCAGATTGCGTAAATTAATTACACACAGCCGTAAAGATATTAGATCCATGCATCATTTGTGGACGTGAAGCAAAATGTTTGATCGGGTTTTGACTAATGGTCGTGCTACGTTACGGCTGGGGCGCGGGTGCACAATATCATATTTTGAGGTGATAATTATTACGAAACGCTGGCAACACTACAGGTAAATTGAAAGCTGAAACTAGCTGTTGTTTTGTTACATACCTTTAAGGAAGATTATTTAAATTTTAAAAGGTTGTACTACATATATAAAGCTAGCTAGTACTTTTTAGAACTACGTGTTTTTTATTGTATAGTAACGCTGGCTAATAGGTTATGTGTAATCATCTTGTGAACATTTTGAAAATTTAATAAAGTCTGAAGTATAAATCGGTTTTAATTCTAATTTAAAAATCGGTGAGGCGCTAGGAATGTTGTAACAATGTTAAACAATAATTATTATGAGATCATATTTTAAAATTCTTTTGTTTTCACAAAGTATTTATGTAATAACTCCGAATAAATAACATATTACTTTTAGAGATTAAACTTAGTAGGTTACACTATAGACTATGCTATCATTACATATTATAAAACACAGTCGCTTTCTTGTCAGGCTCTAAGAGTATATACCTACATGCATAAATGCGGGTAAAAACTCGACAACGGCTAGTTAAAAATAAATACCTACCTACTTTTTTTACCTGCTATTTAAGAAAAATGTATGAATGCATAATAAGCAAATATATCTACACAAGTGTTTAATACAGACAAATTTTTTTAAATTTTAACTTCGATATTTAAGCAAAATAACTTTTTTTATCACAAATAAATAAACAGTTGCAAAGCTTAAGTTTGCCTTGTTGGTTGGAAATGGGAATTAGTAGGAGGGCGTTACCACCTTGTGAGAGCCATGGCTCTACCAACTACTAAATTGTTAAATGGGTAAAGAAACACGACATTTAAGGCAAATTAAATAGCAGAGCTAACCTTACAGTAAGTTGTAAATGAATCAGCAAATGTGAAAACTTTTCATACATTTAACTATTTTTTTTTTCAAAAAATCCAGCCATAATTGTGACAATAATACAGCGCGATTTATAAATATATAACAATGAATTCACAACAGATAATTGTACAATTTTTTTGGAGAATCAATATTAAAAAAAATATTTTAATTATATACCTACTTGGTTTAATTTATCTTCGAGATCGGTCATCGCATCATAGTTACTCGTAACTGAACCTGTTATGGGAACTCATATTATCCTCGAAGAGACTAATTAATAAGCAACCACATCGACTCATGTGTCAAAGGATTCCCGTTATATAATGAAGTCTTTGAAGATGTGTGACTGAGCTATCATTTACAGAATAAGAACAGCTTGCTATTACGAATAAACAGATAAATTTCATATACTTTATTGATTTTAATGTTATTACTTCTAAAAGAAAATGTTATTGCTAAAGAGTATGTACCTACCTTTGACAGTATTTCTACCTGAATGCGTTGGTACGTTCCTATTAATATATAAAAGAAAGTCGTGTTAGTAACAACTCAAGAACGGCTCAACTGGTTTGGCTGAATATTGGTGGGGACTGGGGAGGTACCAGGAACCAGGAGAAGGACATGGGATACTTTTTATTTAGTTCCCAGTACAAAAGAGATGTTTTGGAAATTTTTATAAGTCTAAGTTTAATGGTATATCAAGACTCAACTGACATGGAATAACAAAACAAAAATGGCACTCAAACGTAATGTTGTACCTATGTAGGTACAACATTAATTAAATTAGTTAAATTACTTTAGTAGTGTATAAATATTCTTTCTGTGGACGATTGCTTCGTGCGTCCTCGGCAGGTCCGCCCTATGAAAGGGTGCGCGACGGAACACCGGTGGGTTTTAGTCGGTAGTGGCCCTTTAAAGGCGAGTCCGACATAACCGCCCCCTTCTCCCCCGAGGAGGACGCGGTATCCGTATAAGGATTTCCCTCCGTTAAAAAAAAAGTGTATAAATATTCATTAAAATCTTTATGGACTAATGTTTTTAATATTCCGAATATTTATCCAAATGTATAAGAAGAATAAACCGTTGTTATGTGTTTTTATTACATGTATCCTTTGTTCGTGTCAAATTATCCTACTTTCACAAAAGTTTGATCTTTTTATAGCGGCACAGATACCTCTTGAATTACGCCTGTTCTCGGTTTGACATTTTCTTTAAAATTTATTTACACGATCAACAGCTATAAAATATCACGTAAGGAGGTCATCCACGACCATTTATATTATACGAATTGTGTTAAGAAGATACAGTAATAAAAATAACGTTTTATTTTCGTTAGAGATGATAATATTTTCGACTCTATTATGACGGTTGAAATAAGGGTATGCTGTATGAGTTATATTGTCATATTAGTAGGTACCTTGTAATTTTATTAATAAATACGTTATCCTTTTAATGTTTTATTATTAGCTAAGACTGACTTAAGAACACTAGTTATACTGAGTCTAAATCTAATTATATCATAGGAGAGTTCCGATGCGGATTACACTAATGTTGTCTCTTAAGCAGGCACTACACTACTCGCGAAGTTGAACGAAGTAAGACGAATAGGATAGTGTAGAGATGCACTTCGGCTCACCTCGTCAAACTTTACTTCGCCTCGGCCGACTTCCATTTGTTGTCGGTTTTTTGTACCGAGTCAAAGGGCACGAAGTTGCATGCCTTATAAACGAATGAGCTCATCGCAAAGTTGAACGAGTGTGTAGTGTCGCACTTCGAACTTTTGCCGAGTACTTCGCCGAGGAACTTCGCGAGTAGTGTAGCGCCTGCTTTATAGACATGTCATGCTGAACATTTTATTGAAATCCTTTATGTAAATAAAAATTCCTATGCTATTAGTATTATATAGCAAAAAGAAACTGCACATTTTATGCTTTCTTTATACTAAATAATACACAGAGATCCTTAGTTTGTTTTAATCAAGGATAAGCATTAAAATTACTAATAGTATTAACATTTGTATTAAATAAATAGAGGAGGGCATTTGATGGCAATTGAACATACTCGCTTGTTGACTTTCGCAAGAACGGACACTTTAATTCAGTATTTAAATTGTACTAATAAAAATATGTATTTTTTATAGGAATTCGCCGAAACAGCCATGAATGAACTGCTCGGTTGGTACGGATACGAGCGCTTAGAGCTGCGGCGATGGGCGGCGTCTCGCGCAAGAGAACCGTCCAGCCCAGAGCATTCTTCGGAACGTTCGAACGGACGTAAAGGTCAGTTGTTATCAGATTTTTAACATAAGGACAACTGCTAGAACCTGTGTCGAATTTCAAGTCGATATGGTATTAATCAATCAATCTATATGGTATTAAAGATCATAAAATGTCATACGTTCACACATCAGAAATAGCTTTCGGTTTCGTAACATTAGAATGGATGTGTTAGGGAACATTAGAAAAGTCGAATTTAGGTTTTGGGCGTCACTATAATTACAATATGAATTGATAGTTAAATCGGTCACTTAGTCATAGAAAATATATACAGATATTATGTAGATTTATTAAACACTTTAATGTATGGCGGCAGCGGCCGATTATTGCCAGGTCACCTACTTTTTTAAGTTTTCCTAAATATGTATTTAAAAAAGTATCTTAATATAAAAAGAAGTATGCTTAATCATCAAATAAAATAAAAGAACAACATGAATTGACATTTACATAAGTGTGAAAAAATGTAAAATTTTTAGGTATTACGATATAATTAAATAGGTACTTATAGTTTACATGATGTTTGGATGAGATACAAAAATGTCAGAAAATTTAGAACTACTTTAAAGGAAATAAATTTTATAATGTTATTAAATAACCTTTTAGAAATTGTCTTAACCAAAAGACTCGAGTATATCTAAAATTTTCCTCCTCAAAAAAAATATACAATAAGTATATACGTACTTAATGTTTAATTATCGTTGGCATTACAAAAGTAATTTCCATATTAATCGAATACCATTTTATGCCGAGGTGTTATTCTACGAAATTTATTTAAAGTGCACCCTTGGTATTAAAATAAGGTGGCAAATGAAAGCGCATTTTTCTATTTAGGGAGCGTTACAAGGAATTGATAAAATCGTTTCCTCTTGATTCATGAAATTGATAGGCAAGTGTTCCTAGAACCATCATATTATCATGTATATTAATGAAACGATATATTATCCACCCCAAATGCTTAAAATGTTGGCTTACGTAAACTAATTTGTATGTTTTTTCAAATTCGATACCACAAAGCCGGTTTACTATTTCTAATGACCGTGGATTTACTTTAGCAATTCGTGAATCAAATATCAAATATTAATATGTATAGTATGTATATTATATGTACTATGAAATGTATAAAAACAAAAAGGCTCTACTTTCATAAGTAGGTACGTCCAGATGTTTAGGTTTATAATCTCAAAAAGTTTTGATTGCAAAATGCATGTTGCATAGCCATAGAAAACATATGTGAAACAATTCAAAGGATTTAAGAAAATTCGATTTACTTATATCCTGTTAGCCGAACCTCGCCGATTTTTCCGCATTTACGCATGTTTAATACTCGTAAACCTTCCTCTTGAATCACTTTTCTGATAAAAATCCGTTGTGTGACAGACTTTAAAGCGACTTTGTTTTATTTTATTTAATGATGATGAATAATGATGAATATCGAACGGAAACTATTTATCGTTTTTCGACAAACATCTAGATATGTTAAAAGTGCAAATAAAATCTACCACTGCACTAATCATTCTTTTCAGTCATAGTGTTTAGGTAATGTTTCAGTTGTAATATAACAGTAGGTACTATTAGTCATCTTTAATGATATTATGAATAACAATTCAAATATCCTTATAGCATATTCTACATGCGTCTATTAGTGATGTTAGTACAAATAACCCAGCAGCTAGAACATGCAATCGTAAAATCAGTAATGTATAATCAAAATGTAATGAACAGATTCTCAAATATCGTACAATCCGATCTCGAATCGTTAGTCCGCGAAACAGAAATTAATAAGGTTCATAACGAGATATCATTGCTTTTGCCTGAAACGAGGCTTGATTAATGAGAAACCTGTGCCTATCGCATTTCTGAATTGAATGTAATTAAAAAATGCCTGATCAATATCGAATAAACTGCAGTTGTACAATATATTGTGAGAGCTCAATTAGTGATCGATGTGATAAAACCTCTTCTATTTGGACGTGTATCTACCTAACCTTATTATTAACCAATTTTCTCTAACTATTGTATTTTATTAATATTTTCTAAGAGCATTTAAGACTTTTTTGTATTGTTTCTGTTACCTACGCATTAAAATACGCGTAACCTACACGTATTTTTACAATTTTAGGGTTTGCATAAATAAAGATGAAATAGTGATTACATCTAGTAAGAATACTGAACGAATCGAAAGAACAAAACATATATCAAGGTAGCTATCATTTTAAGAGGAACTCTTATAATTTGTTGATTGTGTTTTTCAGATGAATGCTCATGGTGCAACAAAAACATAACGAGTGAAAGTGGCGCCCTTCAACAGGCCGGTGCGGTTTTCTGCTCGGAAGTATGCTTCAGCCAATCAAGACGCGCCAATTTTAAACGCGCCAAAACTTGCGATTGGTGTCGCCATGTCCGTCATACTGTAGCTTACGTCGATTTTCAGGTAAAGAGTGATTTTTATTATTTATTTTAAATAAGTATAATAACAACGTATTTTTTAAATATTCGTTTAATAGGTACCTTTTAGGAAACTATACGAACTAGTTATGATTTTAAGTTATCAAACTCATATTCCTCATCTTCTCATTTCAGGATGGTGCAACACAGCTTCAATTTTGTTCAGACAAATGCTTAAATCAGTACAAAATGCATATATTTTGTCGGGAAACACAAGCACACCTAGATCTAAATCCACATCTCGTGAGCACATCTTCAACGTCCAACCTCATCACTCCAGATTTATGGTTGAAAAACTGCAAGAGTCGGTCAGTTTCCCCAATGTCGGAAAGATCAGGATCTCCAAATACAGAAAATAAGCAACTAAACGAGAAGACAGAAACAAACTCTAGAAAATCACCTATTCCTTTGATAACAGTAGCACCAACAGCTAAATTGATGAATCCAAAGATAACAGAAGAGAAAACTTTGACACAGAAATCTCCAGAGACAAAAAAAGAAGGTCGACACACTAATAAGATGAATTTACGAAAGCGCAGAACTTCCAAATGTACGGCAACTGTAACGTCACAAACAATCAGGCAACATTCTACAACACCAAAGGCGCAAGATTTACGAATGTGCAGTCCATTAATGGATGGATCTTCGCCATCTTCATCAGCTACTATTGGAAATAGTGCTATACATTCCCCGCAAAATCATAATTCTCAAATGCCATCTTTTCCAAATGCGATGTTTGGAATGCCGCCACCCGTCTTTGCCGATAGCAATCCTGCTCACATGAACGATTACAGACATCCGGCAATGTTCCCACCGCGATTTGGATTTATGCCGCCTCGTCCAATGATGCCACCGGAGCGCCCGAGGCTAATTCCACCAGTTAACTTTTCTCAAGCAATAGGACAACCTCCTCCTGTTACTGTTTTGGTTCCATATCCCGTAATTTTACCTATTCCACTTCCCATACCGGTTCCAATTCCGTTAACCTCGTTCATGCAGGCTCATCGACTGAATAAAGTCAAAACGGAAATAAATACTGACGATGCTGCAGAAGGACCACTCGATTTCACCACTAACAGCGACAAGAATGAAGGTAAGAAAACTTTGGAAGAGAAGGCTAAAGAAGTGGTAGAAGCTCCAACTCATGAGACCAGTAAAGAATGTGAAGAGAGACTGGAAAGTGATAAAGATAACAGTGAAGCTGTGGATACAAATCCTGAACAAACATTACCAAAATTTAAAATAACGAGACTGGGAAATAAAATGGCAAAGATCGTGACCAAGGCACGTGAGCCGTCTGAATCATCAAGACCCTTAAGAAAGAGACGAAGATTAGTGGAAGTAGCCAATGAAGATGAATCTATCATACATAAAACAAGAAAAATTGTTCAAGTTTAATTTTAAAATTTATATATTATTATTTATTATCTTTAATTAAACTTAAATACATATCACAAAATATAAGAACTCAGTTCATTATTATTGAAATTGCTAGTCCTAGACTTAAGTCCGGTAAATAATTTTATAATAATTAAATAAGTAATATTTATTGTTCATAAGATTAAATTGTATTATACATTGCACATTACAAGTTATGTCTGTAGGTATTTCCATACTTACTCAATACGTAAACAAGTTACATTAAAATAAAATTGATTATAAGAAGTTTGGATATTTTATTTTTAACATATTATGTAACATGAAATAATAAACCTAAAAATCGCTTTCTAAATTTTATTCTAAATGTGAAATTTCATAAAAAACAAGGACTACGTCATCATTTGCTTAGTTTATGTTAAACAAGCCTAGTTTTTCTATTTGTGGAAGCAGCTGAAAACACTGCATAATAGCTGTGTCAATAAAGTAGGGCATGTAACAAGGAAATACGTAGCATCATTACATACTATTATTATATGTATTATTTTTATTTTAATGATTCTATCAAAGACCATTCGAGTGAAGGTAATATAATTATAATTTGACTGGCAACCTACATGTTAATTTTTTTTATAGATTTTACCAGAGCCTTGAACAAATAAATAAACATATATTTCATTTGAATAACAGTTAATATATGTTTTATTATAATTAATGCTGTTTGTTGTTCAATGCTCCACTTAAATTCATGAAAAAAATTAAACATGTAAGTTGCCAGTCTTTTCATTCTAAGGGACGAAACTTACGCGGGTATTAAATTTCTTAAAACTGGTATGAACTGATATGACATGAACTTAGTAGCCCAGTAGGTATTTTTTTTTATTTCGGGCATTTGTTTGATAATAATAACGGGGCAGAAAAACAATATACAAAAGTTGAATACTTTTAATGTGAAAAGAAAACAGTACTAATCATAATTAAAGAAAATAGACATCAGTTTACATATTTGTAATTTATGTAACATTGTTATGCTTAATCTAACAACTTGGCCGCATTGTCGAAATTATTTAATTAAGATGTACTTTTTAACAGACACAATTGTTGTATCTGCATGTCTTTAGTAATTATTAATTTGAGATCCAATTCAATGCACAATTTATGAAAAATGTAAAACATTTACATTACCTATCATTTACAACTTAAATTGGGTTTGACAAAATATTTAAAGTTCAGTTATCAATGAATTTGAAAACACATTTAAAATTATTTCAACTTAAGGCAGTTTGGGATGTACGACTGGTATTAATGTTATCTTTGACTTTCCATCAATTTTTCAATGTTTATAATTTTTAAGTATTTATTAACATTATTTTTATTGCTTCTTATCATTGTACAAATCCCAGAGTGTTATAACTCCATCAAGACCTCCGGCTGCCATTATATTTGCATTCCACAAAGATACTTTCTGATTGGAATATATAACATCTTGGATGGCTCGTTTGTGTTCAGTAAGTACAACAAGTGGCCTCAGAGAAAACCAAGAAAAGATTCTAATATGACCATCCCAACCACCAGAAACAAAAACTTTCCCATCAGTTCGGGACTGTACTTTATTAATTCCGGGATTCTTAATTGTTATATCCGTGCCATGGGCCAAGCTTAAGTCTTTTCTTCCTATGCTAAATACTTGTATCACATCCGAGGCATTGCCAATAATACCTCTTTGTTGTTCCATATAGAAATCCACTGACATTGGACACTCTTTTGTTTGAAGTTTACCAATGCATTGACTAGTATTGAGATCCCACAGAAGCAGCCATCCAGCTTCATAACCCACTAAAAGGTGAGCTTTTTCAGGTGCTAGTTCTATATATTTCATGCACATTGGATCCCCGAGCTTTGGTTCTTGAGTCTCCGGTTTCAAACATCCAATCTTTTCACCAGAAAAGTTATAGATGTATATTATGGATTCCCTATCAGGTACATATAGCACATTGAGTTTTGTGTTGGCTTCAAAACGACAAAAACCAGGATAATCTATATCGATGACACTTTCCTCTTCATAACCATTGCTTGTTAAATTAAAAATTTTGTATTTTCCACCTTTTTCCTGAGTAATTAATTGTTCTTCTGTATGTATAAGATGAAGGATGGGAGCTTGACCGACCTTAATTTTTTGCTGCACTCGATTGGTCTAAAAGAAAAATTATATTTTTGAGGGTAGTTCCAAAACATTTACAGTTGCACAATTTTCTGTCTTTACGTTATATTTGCTTCAGGTAAAAAAATTAGTTACATCTATTATATTATCTATCTTTGAAATTTGAATATTGCTGAGACGCAAGTAGTACCTATAATACTCTTGTTTTTTTAGGTCACAAATCGAGGGTAGTAAACAATACGTCGTCGTATGTTCACAATACCTTTTATTTAAATTTACTACGCAGTTATACGTTACTCATACATAGCTCTCAACGTACTGCAACAGTGAGTCCTTACCTGAAGGTTGTATGCATAAACATATCCATTCTTTGAACCGGCTAGTAACCTCTCGAGACCGCCGGGTAGAAAGCTAAACGCCAAGGAATATACCGGCGTATTGTCGACGTTCCGAATTGTGTATACTGGGTCAGGAGGTAGCAAGGCCATCTTGGTTCAAGCTCAAACCGAAATATTTAACCGGAATATAAAAATAAAATAATAATAAAATTAATTAAGCCATCAGAAACAGAACCACAACTACGCACAACACAAAACTGACACAAAAACAAGAAAGTTTACCAATATACGTCATTGATTTAGGCTGCGTTCACTGTTTTGTCTAATTTAGATTGCAAGACTTAACACACATTATATTATTAAGAATTATATACGACTCTAACATTGAATTAAGCTTTTATTATATCGCAATAAATATACATTATAGGGTAGAAAATATGTTTCTAAAATTGAAAAGTACATAATAAAAAGAATGGCAATGATGTTATGTGATTGTCATATTTGTCATACCACAGACGTTCGTGTCATCGATGCCTCGACATTAGTGATTAGACATCTCTCAAATTATTGAGAAGCTTCAGCTTTGTACAGTGTTTTACAAATTCATGAAGTTTTGAATGAGAGATTATCGGTGTACCTAATAATGGGTGCCATATATAAATTAAGAGTATTGATTTAATATTTAAAGTTACAAATGGCTGCGGATTTGCATCTGAAAACGAGCAAGCATTCGAAGTTTATATCGTATAGGAAAATTCTGTATTATAGGTTCTTCGTCGGTCTACTATTGTTTATAGTGATATCATTAGTGTTTACTGTAGTGTTTAATGTTTTTGCTGCAAGTACACCGCATGCTGAATTTTACGAAACAGTGAAGTTGGAAGCAGTGAATTTACCTGTTTTAAAATTGACAAACGAGTCTCCTTTTTCGGAGCCTCGCCTAGTGAATTGCACATATTGGAATTGCTTTAACGTCTATAGATGTGGGAGAGGAGGTCATGATAAGATAACGATATACATTTATCCTTTACGAGATTACAGGACTGAGGATGGAAAAGCAGTATCACAGTTTTCTAGAGAGTTTTATGAAATTTTAGACACAATAAAAAATAGTAAATATTATACTCCTAATCCCGAAGAAGCGTGTTTATTAATACCTAGTATAGATACTTTGAATCAGAATCGTTTTTCAAATAAATATGTATCACAAGTTCTGCAGTCATTGGAACAGTAAGTATATTTTAATTATTGAATGACACAAAACAAATTATTGATAATTTAAACTCATGACATATTAAAATAATTATAGTTCGAAAGATATAAGTTTAACTAAATACAATTATATTAAATTAGGCTTTGATATAAAGGTGTGGTAAAGGAAAAAATAAGTAAAATGTTTGAAAGTTTCATCTTGTAGACACATACACATTTTTTTAATTAATTGTATGTATATTTTTGTTGCAAGATATCTTAAACCATCAATTTATTACTAGCAAAAAAACTTTATAATAGAACTGGTCATTTATTTTTAAAATACATATAGTAAAAAGTCCTACTGACAGTTCAGTAGAATCTGTAAAATTCAAGTTCTCCGTTTTGATACTTGTATAAACATTAGTCATTTATATAGTATTTCTTTAAACAGTTGGAACAACGGAGAGAACCACCTTATATTCAATTTTATACCTGGATCTGCTCCAAATTATAACACAGTCATCGATCTCAATACTAGCAGAGCTATTATAGCAGGTGCTGGATTTGACACATGGACGTTTAGATATGGCTTTGATATATCATTACCTTTATATAGTCCAATAGCCAAAAATATAGACAGCTCTCAGCCAAAGAGGAAAGATCATCTTATAATATCAACACAAATCAATATACCATCAGATTATTTAGCAGAACTACAAGGCATAGCATCTTCCTCCAATGATTTGTTACTATTGGATAGATGCAAAGGTGATGAAACTGATAGTATGATGCGTTGTGAATATACAACAGGAAAACCATTCTATTATCCAGAAGTATTAAAAAATGGTATGTTCTGCTTAGTTGTACGAAGTGCACGATTAATACAGGCTGTGTTACTGGACGTAATAGCTTCGCAGTGCATTCCAATCATCATAGCTGATACGATAGTTATGCCATTCAATTCACATATAGACTGGAACAGAATAGCAATTTTTATACCAGAAGATAATATCAAGAATTTATTGAAAATTGTGCATTCTGTGAGCAAAGAGCGACGCGGAGAATTATACTGGCAATTGAGATGGGTTTATGAGAGATATTTTGCTAGCATAGACAAAATTACAATGACTATGTTAGAAATTCTAAATGAAAAAGTGTTTCCATTGTCCGCACATATGTATGAAGACTGGAATATGCCTGAACATTTGGTGAGTTTATAAGTTTTTATTTTTTTTACGAAATTAAATGAGAAAATATATTGATAGCGGAAATGCTATAGGTATATATCTTCATTTAAAATGCACTTCTGCAGTCTGCGAAAATATGAAAATGCAAGCTTTGTAATTTAAATAATGAGTTTTTAACATTAAAAACGTTTGAAAAGTTTAGCGGGAATTGGACGCACGGCCTTCACCCTGCGCTGGTTTCAGGCCGCGGTTTTTATTCAAAAAATAGATAATATTACTTGGAAATGATTGCATGCGATTATACAATACCGTGACTGAAGCGAAAAGTATATTTAAAACGCTACGAACAGTTTAACACTGAATGCTAAGTGAAATTTTTATATTTTAACAAAAGTACGATTGCGTTTTATTGTTTCTTTAACGCCGTGATAAAACTCGTCTCGTTATATATGATTGGTCCGAGACGTACGGAGCGTGTATTGTGATTGTTGAGGTCATTTTAATTTTCACAACAATCGGCCTGTGGGTTATACACTTCACCTAGTTTGTACAATAAAGACACTATCGAAAATAATAAAATATGGATTTTCATACTAATAAAATATTCGACCATGACCCTAGATCCACATACATGTAAATCGTTTCAATTATTGGATGTTAGCCACAAATTAATATTTATTTAGGACAAAGTTTGCGTGGATTCAATGTTATTGAATCGTATAGTAAAAGTGTTCCCATGTGGTATACTTTTCCTATTACTAACTTATCATTGAACTCACTGGTAAATTTTGTTATGGGCAATATTTAAATGCCTATAACAGTCAGTATTAATAGTCCTTAGCGTATTTTTCTGAATATATTCTTTCTCCAATTATTATTTTTTTACTTTTAGAGAATCAATTTAAACAAATCTCATATATTTTATCGTGTGTTATAAATCAAAATGTTGACAAGTGATTCTTTTTTGGGGAAAAAACTTTTGATGACTACTTCCAGTTGCCGGCTTTTTTAGCAAGCGTGAGTAGGCGGCTTTTACGGACACTTAACTACGATGGCATTGTAGTAATAGCCTGGAATGTATTTCACATCTGATTTTCTAAAGGTCACCTACTTTACGAGTGGTGTCACCCATTTGAAAGCCATTATAGAATGTTTTAAGAATATATACCAAGAATTAACGTTAGAATTAAGTTGTTGGAGCGAAGTCTTTCACTGACTGCCAATCCAATTTTTATTATACACTTTATTGTATACGCTTAAGCAGTAACATAACACAGATGAAAAATTTAACTTTATCGCTTGGCAGCGATTTCTTCCAAGCAACCTTTAATTAAATATACGAAAGTAGTGGATGTAGCAGTTTATACAAAAGATACAATCATATATAGTATGTATGTTTATAGAGTTTAGTAACAATAAAGAAATTAAAAATATATTCGTTTCTTACTGAATATGGTAGAATAAACATGATATTCCTGCATGATATAATATAATTGATGTCTTATCAACAAATCCTAATAAACATAACAAGAAATGACCACAGACGTAGATGGAGACTTTGGTTGTATATTAAAATTTCAAACAAACTTGCATTTTAAAATAGACTCAAACGTAAGTATATTTCAAACAGTGTAGTAACACCGACAGCTTGCAAGCGTTAGTTTTAATCTTTTATGATTTAGCCTTTAGCCGGTGTCCATTACTTTCTTTTGTTAGTCTTTAAGTTCCAGTTTTATCTCTAAAGTCTTTATCAAAAATTCGAATAGTTTTAGCAAAGTACCAAAATTATGCATTTCAAACATTATTATAATTCTTATTTCTGTATGAAACAGAATCATACGATCCTGGCAATTATTTTACGTAATTTTAATTACTTAAGCAATTTAAGTAATTTCTCGTTTATAGTATGGGCCGGTGAACCCGTTATTCCTACCAGTCACCGCGCCGAAGGCACCAGGCTTCACCGCAGTCATACTAACGTATGATCGAGTAGAAAGCCTCTTCACGTTGATCAGAAAGCTGGTGCGCACACCGAGCCTTGCGAAGATTCTCGTCGTGTGGAACAACCAGAAACTACAACCTCCACCGGGTAAGTGATACATCCATCGTCATCCCTTTCGCTACATTTATACTAATATAATTAAAAGGCAGTTAAACTAAAAGAAGTTTGTGACGTTCTAGAGGCCTTACATTGAATTAACTAAACCGTGTGCCTATTTACATAAAATAACATCGAAATATTGAAGTCTTTCATACATTAGACAACTCAACAACTGTTATTTCGACAACTGAAAGTGCTAAGATCTGTTTAAGGAAAAGGTGAAAAGGCGAAAATCCTTCTTAGTACACTACATATATCCGATCTAAAAGTGAACGTTGAGCGTCGTACCGGTTCATCGACAATATATTTAGTATAGTGTATATATACAATTAAAGTGTTATAGATATTGACTACTTGATTACAAGTATTTTTTAATTATTTATTTACGTCGGATCTTTCTAACTCGACAAAAACAAGCATAGAGTTCAAATAAAAACGGAACACTTGGATGCGATGGGGCAGATAAACAATAAATAAATAAACATACTCGCACATCTTGTGTACCCCTTGTTATTAAGCTTTTTAGAATAGACGTGGAGCGTATTCAGAAGTAATCCAAGAGTGTATGAAGATTTCGTGTTGGTATTGAGACATTCTATAAGCACTGTCCTAAGTTAAGGATCTATACTTGCGACAAGACAGCTCTTAATGTCGCCTTGTATCTCGTAATACTCATTTAAATAACAACGAATATAAACTAATCTTCATCATTTGAGTTATGAATAACTTTGCCTTATGCTTTATCTTAATATGTATTGTGTATTGTGCGAAATGATATAAAAATTATAACTTCCGTAAAAAATAAATATGCTAATTAGTTAGATTAATTAGTTTCCGGTCAACGCTTTAAATAGTTTTTTTTATTACAAAAATTGTCATTATTTTTCTATTAGTATGATTTGATAAGAGTTTAATCCCACTGTCGTCAAGTGTGAAATTATTTAAACGAAATACAACCAAGGGAATTTTTTAACGATGTAGTTTTTTCTATAAATTTTTTCCCTGTTCCCATTGTGCAATTTCGCTTTTCTCGTTTTCGTGATCCTCTTTTCTTTATTCCTTTTTAAACTTAATTTATGTTCTGATCTTGTACATACATAGTGGTTTAATCAATTCCGATTAAATAAAAAAGGTTTATTTTATTACTTTCCATAAAGCCAATGTATATCATTTTCTAATTTGAAATCGGTTTTCGTCGTTATTTCGCTACTGTTCATACTGTATGAAGCCAATTGATGGTGTTAAATAATACAGCACTTGAAAAACAATATCAGAGCGTGCTGTCCGTCGTACATGCGATGTTGTACCGAGAGTGAAATTAAATATTAAGCCTCCAACATCTGTTCTATTTCGCACGCAATAGGGTTCATTTTCAATCGCCCTACCGTTTTGATTATTAATCTAAATACACTTTCAATGTTTTTTCAATAGATATCTTTCCTATGTCGCTTTGAATGTTCAATGTAAATGGTAATGTCCTAATGTTTTTTAAATGCTGCATTAATGAGAATGCGTACATATTTCAATTAAAATGTGATCCGCTCGCGTGATTTATCTCACTATATATATTGGTTTCCATTACGCGTTGATTTATAGATTCACTTATATTTTCACCGGTGTTGTAATAATTACTGATTTTATTGTAAGCGTTCATGCTATGTAAATTATACGATTTGTAGATAAAACATTGTAAACCATTGTTTTAACCAACCATAGTTGGTTTTTGTCTGTTTAAACAAAACAAAGCACTACTTAACTTAACTTTTTTATCAAAAATATACATATCTTCATACAATATTATCTTGATTGAAAAAAAACCTATTACAGGGCATAATATTAAGGCCAAGCTTACGGCCCCTTACTTAGTTTCACAACATTTAAACTATGGCATCCTGTTTCCCTCATCTCGCTACATAAACTAAAGCATAAAGAGTCCATAACACTAGCGCTTTGAGGGTAAGTGCAGTCGCTAACAGGTGGTCAACAAGGTATTGTTCGCAAGACGCGTACAAAGCAAAGCTTAAAAGTGTTTCAACACTCCAGTTCACTTTTACGGAAAACCTTTTAAAATATCATTCATGTAAATTGACGATCATAGTGACGAAGCAACGTGGAATGTCGCGTGCCTATTAATTAAACACAAGCACAAGATTTGAAGCTTGGTATACTCGTACACCTAAAGAAACCTTTATTATTCCAAAGTGAGCTTTAAAGATATATTAGATATTCTGTACTAATATTATAAAGAAGTAAAGTTTGTGTGTTTGTTAAATTGTAAGGGATAATCTCGGTATCTACTGAACCGATTTTAAAAATTCTTTCACCAATAGAAATCCACATTTTTGCTGAATGTCATAGGCTTTATAAAAAAAGGATTGTTAACATTATGCCCAACGAAGTGGGCACGGGTCTGCTAGTATTAAAATGAAGAGAAAGCTGTGGTGAAAGCTAGTACTTTATAATTAGGTGTCAATAAGTAGAGGCAATGATTTATATTCGTGCGTATTTGTATCATTTTCCAACGTTACAATGTTGCTAGCTGTGCAATCGAGTGGAAACAGTAATCGTCAACGAAAAGCAATAGTCGTATATCATGGAACATTTCTAACAATCCATCTTCACCAAACTAGAACCCAATGAATTCCAATCTCATGTCATGAATGATCATATACATAATTACCCATTACTGATCAAGATTTATGCATCGGTTTGAGCAAACGAGCACAATTACTAATTATTTATAATGTCTTTGTAGCATTATAATTTATAATGTGGTTTATTATTCCCGCGTTGTGTTTAAAGTTATCGTAATAGTTAATTTGATAAGCAACTAATTACATAGTGTGTTTGTGGCGTGACATGTTGCTAAATATGTTACATTTAAACTTTAGTTACATTAAAGTATGAGAAACTCCTGTAAGTTTAATAATGATATTGAAATTGTAAAACTAAAAATAATTGTTTCTTTTAGGATATTTAATTTTCTTAAAGTTGTTATTAAAATTTTCTAGTTATTTGTTGGACACCGTTTTCGGTGTGTAGTTACGGTGGTGAAAGCATAAAGATATTATCTTTTTCGACGTCAAATATCTACATTGAAATGTTTTTTTTTTACATTCAGACATATATGTAGGTATGTACTTTTTTAATTTGAGTTTCAACGACACAACATCTTAAAGGATATTCTTTAAAAAATTAAAATGTGTTAAGCAAAGTTTTTTTGTTATTTACGAGCAATTGTTCTGAAGACGCGGAGACAATGCATAATGATGTGCTTGTAATAATGACGTAGAAATGGAATCAAATATTAAAGCGTTTTTTTGTTCAAATAATACTGCGATAAGAGAAGAATGACTTAATTAGGTTAATTATAGTTGCTTGTATAAACTTTCATTGCCCGCATACATCTAATTAGTCATTATTAGGTTAATTTGTATCTCGTAAAGGTCGTAGAAATAGTTTAGATGTTGTATGATTATTGATATGTAAGTTATAAGAATTACTGTGCTAAGGTGTTGTTTTTCTTTTTTATATTATTTTGATTTATCTCTACATATTCATATGCCTGGCACGCATGTCTCCTTAAATATATTTTAGACGTCAGAAATTTAACGAATACTTTATGTTCGCTTTTCTCTTGAGGCAATGAGTAGATTTCATTTTGTACCTCCTACAGAATGGGATACAGAGAGGATTCACCTTACGGAATGACATCACTTCGTTCTTGACGCATTTCTCGGAATTAATAATTCGGCATTTATTATACAATGTCTCTACTATTTTTGTTAAAAAAATGTAATATGTCATTGCGAAACAAATTACGTCATAATAGATTTAAATCTTACTGACATCCGTCACACAAATATACAAAATTTTGATAAAGACTCCTTTGATGTTTTGTTTGGTGTATACGTGATTGATTATTCGATTGTAGGTACATTTATATGTATTGTAAATCCTTCGTAAATATTCCGTATTATACCACTATTCACGAAAATAAAAACAGAGAATCTAAAAGTCGCTTTTTTCATTCAATATAGTGGCTTGTAGTTTTCCCTGAAATTATTGAGTCTCTTTTATATTGTTTTTGTAGTATATTTGGTCAAATTTATAATGAACATCACTATTATTAATTATTTAATATATTATATTGTGAATTATGGAGAACTACAATGAAACTAGATATTGATTGATGAGAGAAGCTTAGCACTTTTAATACGTAGCCTTAAATGAAATTTATTTTTTCCAGCGTCAGAATGGCCAGTTATAAACAAGCCGATGAAAGTAATACGAACCAAAGAAAACAAGCTGTCGAATAGATTTTTTCCCTACGACGACATCGAGACGGAGTGTCAGTTGACGATAGACGATGATATTATTATGTTGACACCAGATGAACTTGAATTTGGGTAAGTTGAAGAGGGAATGAAGCATATAATTATAGGGGCGAATTGAAATCTCCTTTTTTTGAAGTCGGCTAACAGTAGTAGCTAAATTGTATTATTAAAGACGATATAATTATAGTGGCTATAAATATTCTACTGTAAATTTGGAAAATATGAGTTCTACTCTTTTCAGGCTTTTGTTTACTCCTCGGAACCTAATAGTGGGGAAGTGATCGTTTGTCTATACAAAACGAATTATAATTTCCCTAAGATTAATCTTTGCTTCGATATGGTATATTTTCCAAATCATGCTAAAGTTGAAGAAACCTTTTTATTAGCTTCCTAGTTCCCTACAGTTTAATATCATATTGTGCAATATAGTTATATAGGTATTATGAATACATTAAGATGTAACTAAGATGATTTTGTGTATTAGCAATTCGTTTTCGAAACACTCAATTTAACAGCGCATTTTTTTTGCCTTTTAAAATGTATACCGCGAACTTGAATAATCTGGAAGAAAAATTCAGGTAGGCAACGTAAAGAACACTCAATAAAAATTATAGCGGCTTAGCTAACTTTCTTAGTTCCGAAGTTGGGAGACTTATTTTGAATATTTACTTACTTAAAAATCTTCGCACACAATTAGCGAAATTCATTATGGATGAAGATGACTTTACTACTACTTAAGACTACGCTGCTTTAAACACAATAAAGGCCTTTCCTGAGAAAAATATATATGTATTCATGCCGTCGATTTATATGAAAATGTTGTCAATTCCAGCTTTGATGTCTGGCGGGAGTTTCCTGACAGAATAGTGGGTTTTCCTTCAAGACTACACGTCTGGGACAATGTCACAAGTTCATGGAAGTATCATAGCGAATGGACGAATCAGATTTCTATGGTACGTTATAATTGGTAATGGGGTATGAAGTATAAATGGTAAATTGTAATGTGTTTCTTTCTTTAATTTGAGAAAATAATTACGTGTTGTAAGTCTTTGTATGCTAAAGATATGTTGATTGATGAATGAATGTGATAACGACATATAATAAAATGCTATTAATTAAGAGTCTTATTTGTTAGAGTAAGAAAGTTTTATTTGTTAATTTCTGTTTTATAAATAAACGGCTTTATTATTATAAAATTAGAGTCAACCAAAATAAACAAATTACAATATATTGCTTGAAATAGCACAAAATTACTTAAGGCATATGAGAAATTACCTAAATGTAAAATATGAGTCTCACAATAAAAACTGCATAATTTAGATTTTACATTATTATTGTTTTCCAGGTGCTAACGGGTGCAGCGTTTCACCACAAAATCTGGTCGTGGTACTATACATATAAAATGCCAGCCGAGATTCGACATTGGGTGGATGAGAATTTTAATTGTGAGGATATCGCTATGAACTTCCTAGTCGCTAATGTCACGAGAAAACCGCCTATTAAGGTAATATTTAACTTTATACTCGATTAAGTAAAACAAAACGGTGTAAAGTATTATAATATAATAATATTAGTTAAGATATTTCTAGAAATGTTGTAACATCTAGTCTAGGAATATAAACTACTAGCTGTTGCCCGCGACTCCGCCCGCGTGGACTTTCATATAAACTTTGACCCTCCCCCTTCCCCCCTTAAAACCCTTTCCAGTAAAAAAGTAGCCTATGTTTATCTCAGGCTCTAGACCATCTGTGTACCAAATTTCGTTCTAATCGATTCAGTTGTTTTAGCGCGTTGAAAGGACAGACAGACAGAGTTACTTTCGCATTTATAATATGAGTATGGATTCGGTAATGTAGTAATATTATAAAGATTTTTCAAGCCACTGGTTTTAACTACTTTGGAAAAAATTTCACTGTCAAATTGATTATCTCACAATTGGATAGCTTACACAAAAAGTCATGTTAAAATAAAAAAAAGCTCAAAGTCTTTAAAAGATCTATATAAAAACAAACAAAATATAAGTGTATTTTTTATTAAGAGATGTTAAAAGCAGGTCTTTATATGAATTTCAGGTGACGCCTCGCAAAAAATTTAAATGTCCCGAATGTACAAATACAGAGATGTTATCAGCTGACGCAAAACATATGTCCCAAAGGTCGGCCTGTATCGACAAATTTACCAGAATATACGGGCATATGGCGCTAAAGTCTGTTGAGTTCAGAGCAGATCCATTGCAGTATAAGGAGACGGGGTCAGGTATACCACAATTGTATCCAGATATAGGCGCTTTGTGAGACGAAAGTATTAAAAAATATTCCACAGAAGACACCATATTTATTATGTTACGTTTAACGGAACTTTCAATCCAATGTAAATTGAACCTTAAAAAATATCATTTTTTGTAGTTTTTCTATACAAAAAATACAAAACTGTGTTTGACTGTTTTGTCATAAAAGAAAATAGATATGGTGTCCTTTCTGAAAGGTAAAAAAACTAAAAATCAATTCGAGGTTGTTAAAACTAAATGTACACTACTACAATAGTACTAATTGTAAAGGTACTAGAATTAGTGCTTTGTCGAATAATGGTTATGGTGGCTTATTTAAATAATATCTATTTATTTATATTTTAAAGTAAGATGTATAGTGATTGTTCACGGTCTGGTCACTATGTAATTAAAAAGCGAAACTTGGTTACAATGTTGCAGCCGATACAATGTAACTTGTAGATGTTATTGTTTGACCAATTTCTAATTTATACATACGAAAGTCACTCTCATGATTTATAACATAAGCCACCCTAATCGTGTTAATTAATCCTTTTGTACGTTTTGAATCGCAAAAGATTTGCCAGGGGCGAAAATTTGGTAGGAATTGTTATAAATTAGAAAAAAACCGTTTGTTTCGCATCAATTCGTTACAAATATGTTGTACTGTCAGTTATAAACTGTTGTAATAAACACGTGTGTTCGTTTTTCTATGTTTAAATATTAAAGAAATTAAAGCACAAACATGAGCTTTAAAAGCTTCAGTTTTTTGAAGTTATAATAATTTATAAGTGAAGGCTACTGTTAGTATCAGCAGCCTTATTAAAATAGCATGACATTGAACTTATAAAAATTCCATATAATATATCTGGCAGTGCAATATATTTCTAAATTAGATCGCTCCTATTAGTTTCGGAGGTATGGACAATAAATTATGAAAGGCTGTAAGAAAAGTAAAAATGGGAATCGTCCCCCATATACCAGGGTAATGTAGTTTTAAATACCACGTAATGATTTTATCATTTCTCAATAACTTTTCAATTTTCGTAGTTAATCTTACCTACAGCGCTATTAAAGTGATTCTCGAACAAAAATTCATTCCAATTTTAATAGTAATACCTCATTTTTATCTCATAAATATGAATTTGTGTGTGTTTTTATATATTTGTAAATGTTGAAAAATTGGAGGATTAAATAGTACATATTCAAATGTGTAAGCATCTAAAGCAATGGACAATAGTCTATGAGATTATATTGACTCATATAATGCGATAAGTTTGACATTATTGTTAAGGAAATTACAATGATGAAAATAATACTTGCATAGCACCGTCCCATGATTTTATAACCCAGAAAGAATTCTTCATTATGTATTACTGGAAACCATATGTATATACCATATGTAGATACCTTATTAATTACTTCTTATTCTATAATTTGGCAGCTCTTATAAAAGGTAAACTTTTATAGTATCAATGTTGTGTTAAATTTGAACAAAGTACTGAGTTGTGAGCTATTTGCAGACTAGAAATAAATGATTAGGTCTGTTTTCTAAGTACATAATATGATTTACAAATATGTTTTGTTACTAGTGGAGTGTTACTACTTACTATGGAATGCATGTAAGATTGATATAAAATAAGATTGTCAATTTTGAGTACACTGAAAGTAATCAATTAAGTAAATATTTAATAAATGATACTCAAGATCATTTCTTTAAAGTCATACGTATAAGTGACGTAAAATCTTACAAATCATTCGGATTTTGTATGCATACTTTTATTTGTATTTTAAAAATTGAATTCCCTTATTATACTTTACCTTTATATGTACTTCTATTTTTATGTGAGTTTTATATTATAAGTATAATATTTGTCAATCGGTCCCTAGAATTGTAAAAAGAAAAATTCTAAAATATGTAATGAGAGTTGTAGTTCTTTAGGTGAAAATTAGTCCATTTTGACATATCGGTGCTTGTATAAAAGGAGTATTCCTAAAGAAATGTAGATATTGTTATATTGTACTGAGAACGCACGAAATGTAGAACGTAGACGTAGAACGCAACGTTTTGCGATATATTTTTTGTATCGCGGTTATTGCCTTATGTTGTCTCGCTTATGTTTTTATAGAATGTGACAACCATTAGGATTGAGATTGTAAAATTGTCAAACAAAATCTCGGACTTTATTTTACTGATGAGCAGCCATCTTTGATTTGTTAAAAAAACAACGTTTTGATGAAACAAAATGTTGAATCAGATATTTTATCCTTTACGCTATTATATTAATAATGTGAAATACAATTTTTAGATAGATCAATTAATTATTTTACATATTATAATATTAAATATATTTTTTACTTTTATAAGATTCAAATATTTCTGTTAACATACTATATTTCAAGTAGCGACACGTATCATAGGAATTTTTGAAATGCCATTTACATCTTTATTTATTTAGCGTTTTTTTGTACAGAGTTTTTAATGAATTTTATTTGTAAGTATGATTTGTGAAGAGCTATATTTTTAACGCGACATAATAAATCGTAGCCAAAGAAATTGTCGACTAGTCTCGAGGATGTATTTATGGTTTAAAGCATTTAAGTGGATTAAGAAAAAAATTCTATAGTTAAAGTTACCAACGCTATTGAACGACAGACTGAAACAATCATTTTGTGTTAGGTAAAAGCTAGGACGTAATGAATGTGTACTGTAGATAAACTAGATTTGTCTATGTGCTTAATTTTAATCAAATATAATTAATATTCGTCTGCCTAATTTTTATTATTTGTTGGTAACCATTTGACATTATATGTATTGTTAAGTTAGTATTTCTTTATATGATTGTCTAAGATACACAATGATAGTAATATTCGAATCTATATAATCATAAGTAAAATGAAAGATGAATTGTTATTTCTAACTTAATTGAAATGAAAAAATGGCGAGCAAAATTCGTATTTGATGTACATTCATCTTTGTAATATCAACAAATTGTGTATCTTAGTATGTCCATAAATTTATATGATTAATTTACGCATACAGTACATAGTGGTGTCATTTTTATTAATTTAAGGCCTAAAATAAGTACGCTGTTTTGATCAAATGTTTTTGGTACATGCTTTGGGTAAATTCCTAGGAACATGCTAGTTATTCATGACAACTTTAATATTGACATATTTTCTATTTAGTAAGTACATCAGCATAATTAATTTTATATTATTTAAAGCATTCTTGGCACCTATCTATTACAAATCTCGGGTTTTGTCACTTGATATTAAATCAAATTAGTATCAGAAGATGTTGCTGGCGAATTTTATTTTTATTTCACATGTAGAATAATAATATCACAGTACAGCAATCATCGCATTAATATCAATTGCATATGGAAGTCATACACTTTCAGTCTTGTACAAAAACCATTTGTCATTTCACCGTCAATTTATTTGTTATTTTGTAGATAAATGTTTTATACAGTAAGTGAGTACTTAATAGATATTATTTGTTGCATTGTACAGCGTGTAAATAGTCTATTATATACTGTGAATAAAAGGAGACATATCAATTTGTAGAACTTATTTAATTTTTCCTGTTCCGTTTTTTTGCTGAAACATGATAAAAGAGTATATGTTTCAAGACTTTGTTTGATTAATAAAATGAATAAATACTTTAGGATATTCTAAATTTATATGTTTTATTGTAGGGTAGCAGAGATATGGAGAGTTATGGATATGAAATTTCGGATTATCCGTTAGTTTCGGATAATATCGGTTACGGATATTAACATTTTAAGAAATTAAAAAAAAAATATATTGAAGTCAAAAACGCTTGGAATGATATTTCTTAACGCTCGTGGGACGGTGACCCCTTTTTCATGTATAATTGTATAAATATTATAATAGTCGAATTTTTGTTTATATTTACAATTGTATGTTTAGAGTTGTATAGAGTTTCTTGCCGGTTCTTCTCTGTAGAAACTGCCTTCCGAACCGGTGGTAAATGTTTTGTAATACTATGACGATTCAAAAGTGTTACTTTATGTAGCGTAATTGAATAAAGATACTTTTGACTTTGACTTTGAAAAAGATACAAAATTTAGCTAATATAATGGTTTTAATTATATGTCACCATTTGGTAGAAATTACAATCAGTCTATAAGTAATTATTACAGCTATTTAAAATGAAAATGATTATAAATAAATATCTAATCTACCTAAAATAAAAATGCCGCCCCTATCCGATATTATCCGAAACTTTTATTTCAGATTCGGTTACGGTTATGGAGCTCCCTAGCATCCCTAGTCTATTGAATATCCTACTAATATTATAAATGTGAAAGTTTTTGATTTAGATGGAATTTGGTATATAGATTATAAGTAGCGGCACGAATCTTTAGCGCTGAACGAAACCTGCGCATAAGTCAAAAATAAGGAATCGAGGGGACATCGGGGCGCGTGATCGTCGGGTGCGCGAGCGTTTGTTGGTTCCCCAGTCGTGTTGTCTTTCTCGCACCAATACGTCAATTACGAGCGCGATGCTACCGATGCGCAGCTATTCTCGTCCAGCGCTAAACATCCGTGCCGCGACCTATACCTACCTCGGATGAGATTTATAGTTTTAAAACTTTTAATCTATCGAAGATATATATTTTGGATACCATTGTACCCAAACGAACATTAATCGTTTGGGTACAATCAGTTAAAGTATTTTTTCAGGTTTTTAGCGATATTTATATCGATATAACTACTAAATCAAAATTATTTACTATCTACACTGAGTTATATTATTAAGTGTTGAATACACGACGTAGGAACCTAATAAATGTCAAATTAATAAACTAAGCGGTCTAACTTTGTACACCACAAAGTCAATATGGGTTACAAAAGAGAAAACGCTACAAAATCTGTCCAGTGCGTCGTAAGTAATCCATTTGTAGTCGCATTGCGTTATAATTTCCTAGTTCAGATCCGCACGTGGGCGGCCGGGCTACCGTCAAACGCATTGTACCTTAAACAGCCATTACGATATCACATAAATTAGTGCGACCATAACTGATATCATTTCTAAGTACCAACTTCGCTATTGTTTCAAAATTATAGTGTCATTATGGCATTTAGCGGCCAACTGTGCTTTCGTTTGTTCGCAATTAACTATGAGTTATATTATGTTGAGATGGCTATCTGCTTACACAATTTACACCTGGTACCAACTGACAGGATTTTAAAGAAAAGGCTGATTTGATATGAAACTATTTGTAGGACATTCGATTTTTAATGTTTAGGTATAACAATAATTTAAAATTAACTTTTAAAAAAAGCTTTTCGAATTATATTTTTAACGGTATTAGATAATATTTTATAAATAATTATGTTAAATTAAGTACGTAAATTACGTAGAGCTTGGTAAGAATTTTAAAAAGTGGACTTGATATCGTAATTTACTTAATTGATACCTCTCTTTGGCTAAATACCGATATCTACATTAATGAATATTTGCAAATCTGGTTAAAAAAAAAAAGTTGTAATTGATATTATCCAAAAGTACCCGATATCCCGCTGCGATAAATCGATGCCTATCAACCAGTGTAAATTACGCATTTTATGTAATTACTGTACCAGTACAAATTATTTTATCATTATTAAGTTCGAGAAACAAAAATTTTTTTCCGGTACTGAAATGTAAGGCACGTATTTTTACCTTCATTAGCAGACAAGTTAAAATATAAGATACCTACTTCGTTGTGGATCAGAAAGTACTTACGTTTACCTAACAATTTATTATATCTGGGATTAATGCCCATAGCCTAAAATAAAATATTATTTTATTTTAGACTGTTAGCTCAGTCATAGTCAACTATCGTTAATCGTTATCGACTATAAAATCAAGTTCTATAAGAGAAGTAGGTAAGAGTCTGTTTGCCTTACCAATTGCTAAAAAAACAAACTAATAGTAACCTATTGACCAAAAGAAAAACATTCCAATAACTTTCCAGTAAGATCAATAACAATCAGCAGCAGTATCAATCTTATAAACAAACCAGCAGAACATGAGCCGGAAAAGATGCGATCTGCAGCAAACAAAGAACGCACTCGTCCATACATCGTATCACTTACGACTTTACTATGGTATTGTCGCGGATCGCGATATATTCGAGATCGTAAGCCGCAAATCGTCCGAGCGCCCTTTGTGGCACCGACAGCCCGCATTGTACGCTCTAACACGGGAGGTGTTGATGTCAAGCCACACAAATATGTAACAAGTGAAAAAGAAAATGCAGCCGAGACTACAAGCGACTGCGCTCCGCTCTGCAATTTATTAACGCGTAACACGACTTAAGTAATTTTAATTAGAATGGCCTTTTAATGAATAAAGACATAAAGTGTGTAGAGAAATTCCGGGAGATTTCCATGGATTCTCGTACGTCAACTTTAATTGGGGATTAGGTTTTGTTACGCGTTATCGTTGTTCAAGAGATTTGTAGCAGACAAAAAAATTTATAAGTAAGTTTATAGGTGTATATATTTGGTGTAGTGTTTTTAAATAGTCTATCCTTAAAATACATCCAGCGACGCTTTGAAAAGTTTTATTTAAATAGTAAAGTTATAAATAGTTAAGTATAGTTAATAATATTTTTAGGTTAAAGTTTGTTTAGGATGTATCTATATGTCGATAATGACCGTTTTTTGGCTTTGGCAAGTTTCGCTTGCAGGTAGATTAGATCCTAAATTAATTTCCTCCTCTTTATTCGTTGCCACAGGAACAGATAATTTAGGGTATCTGTTTGTTTAATCATACATTTTTTTATAATCTAGGATTCGTCCTCAATTATTAAACCAAGAGACCTTCATATATCAAAGTTCAATCATTCTATAACCAGAATTGGTTCTTCGAAAGTGATAACATTTGCAATTAGTTAATTAATTGGGTTTTCCTTCAGACGTCAACCCACAATTAAACAATGGTAGTCCAATTATTTACCGTTATATAATTTAATATTTTCCTTAGGAACAATTAGATTAATAAATAAGAGTTGATAGTAGTTGTTATAAGAATAGCGTAATTAATTGTTTTATAATAGATAAGCGCTATGGGGAAGTTGAGAACTAAGTTTTAGTTTCTAAGATACTTAAATACAAAAAAGTGTGTTGATTAAATTAAGAAACAGAAATTGACTCCAAAGTTATGATAAATTGGCAATCGCTACTCTGCTCTTTTGTAGTTAAATACTACGTCTACGCCATTGCATCTCTTACTTATTGCTATAAGTGTTCAGGTTCTGAAATTTAAGTCTCCGTCCGTTTTTTTTTATTATACGAAGAGGGGAGACGAGCTGGACGCACTCCTGATGGTAAGAGTAACGCCAGCCCAGGGTAGCCAATGCAGTGCTACCCGGAACTTTGTTTTTCCGTCCATCCTTGGTCTGAAGCTCAAAGGGTGCTCGATATATACGAAAAATACATGGGTATGTCTATATAGCGTTAGTAAAGTGGTTATAAAAAATCATTTAAAAAAATTAAATTCCCCTACACTTAAAGAAAAATATTTTATTTTGGCATCAACCCCATAGGTGTTTTATAATAGCTTTTTGCAGGATAAGGAACTTTCAAATGTATTTAGAGATTCCATTCAATCTTGTTTGACTTCTTAAGGCACACTCGGGTCTGCCTATATAACTATACTAATTCGTAATGTTCTTTTTTGAGCTTGTATTTATAATGAATAGTAGTGACCCACAGCCGCCATAAACCCGTTCACATTTAGGTATTTTATGGCAATCCAGATATTCGGGGTGCCAAATAACCTTCTAAAACAGTCAAAGATTCAGCATGAGCATACAATACAAAAAAAATATTATAATTATTATCCGTTAACCTCGGTAATTCCACGGCAAATTATGCGGTTAAAAGCTCAAGATATGACTAACAATAGTGATCCATACTAATATTATAAATGCGAAAGTAACTATGTCTGTCTGTCTGTTTATCACGCTAAAACAACTGATCCGATTAGAACGCAATTTGGTACACACATAGTCTTGTCATTTGCGCGCAGGATTGAAACTTTTTATAATTTTACACTTTCACGGCCAAACCGCTGAACCGATTGTAATGAAATTTGGTACACAGATGGTATAGAGCCTGAGATAAACATAGGCTACTTTTTAACTGGAAAAAATAAGTTATTTATAGGGTTAGGGGGTAATAAAGGGGAGGGGGGGGGGGTCGAAGTTTTTATGAAAGTCTATACATAATTCCTAAATTAAATAAAGTTTATGCTATCTTAAAGCCCGTAGCATTCGTATTAAGTACATTAAGGACAGATATAAGTATATGCTTTATAAATACATGAGTGTAGTATCAGATAAGATTACAACAATCGTCGAGGATGACGTGAGCGATTGAATGTATGGGAGATGCCATTTTCAGACAGAACCTAACACCGCCGGTTCATCGAACTGCTGACGAATAGACGTAGCCATGTCTTATATGTTCTTGGGATGTTTATAATTTATATATATCTTATCAAATTTAAATGTTGTATATATTATATGTTGTATATTTAATCTAAATATGGACTAGAAGAAATTCTATTATTGTGTAGTAGAAAGAACCTATTTAGAACAGAGTCAGACTGAAAGTTGTCCGTACCTACCTCTATTTTTTTTGATACCAATAAAATGTAATCTTAAAAGAAATTAAGCACTTAAATTCCCTCTATCATGATTGATTGATGGAGGGTTTTTTAACTATACTGATATTCATAAAAATCGCTTAAATTAATTACACTCAGCTGCAAAACATTCGCAATCGGCGTAATTTATAGTGGTTTTATTGAATTTTCTAAACCTAATGTAGGTAGGTTTATTGGTTAGTTCCTTTGATACATAATGTCTCAGAACAAAATTACGTCATTTGTTTGTGTTTAGTGTAAACACAGAGAGAAGAATCAATGGGAACCTATCTTCCACATACTAAGTACCTACCTACTATCGAAGTTTCATTCTATTATACCTGATAACGTATTTGTTATATTTAAACAGTCATTAATTTATATGTAGTTCGAAATTATCCAACAGGGCCATAATTGTTGCTATGAAGTATCTGAATGTTAAGTTTTATGACTATCATCCAGTTTTTCAACCCCTAAAACAAGATATAAGATAGCAGATCTGAAATTTTGGTTTTGTATTTTCATTTACATTTATGATATAAAATACTTTGGAACTGTAACCGTCACTGTCGCTTATTAAATGTAACATTAAAAGAAGAGGCGAAATTTGATTTTAACACTCAATTTTTAGTTCAGATACTAGAGACTGATAATGTTAATTTGTGTACGCATTGTTTAATTTGTTTCATGTTTTGCAAGATTAGTTAGAGCAGAGTAGACATAGTACCGTGAGGCCAAATGCTCTCTATAACGATAATAAGGCCAAAGTTTAAACACTGAATAACACTGAATTATAAAGGTATTTTTTTTCCGTGGGGAAATGCTCACGCATGCCTACGATCCTGGGGGTGAAAAAGTAGGTTATGTCGGACTCAAACCGACTAAAACCCCACGGTGTTCCACTGTTCCGCGTTTAGACGGAGTCACGGGTTCTCTGGCGGACTCTTCCGCAGCCCCGTCAGATTATATAGGTATAGTACGCGTCACGAATCTTTAGCGCTGAACGAAACCTGCGCAGAAGTAAAAATAAGGTATCGAGGTAGCGGCGCGGCGCACGGGGCGCGTGATCGTCGGGTGCGCGAGCGTTGATTGGTTGTCCCAGTCGTGTTGTCTTTCTCGCACCAATACGCGCGATTCTACCGATGCGCAGCTATTCTCGTCAATCGCTAAACTTAAATGAAGCGTACTAGGTATATAATACCTTATGTCTTAGGTATGTTTGAAATCAAGCCCACAAAATCTGAGGCCACAAACTGGGCACACTTAGGCATAGTTTATTTATTTTTATTTCTTTGAAAAAAAAGGGTAGGTAATATCGATTGCATCAAGAAAGCGTAAAGAGACCATTTAGACATTTTAGCATTGTACATAGGTACATTTAATTCAATGCGTATAATTAAAATGATTAAATAAAGCTATGTGCACCCTACAGTCAATCTATCGTTGTATTGAATGGCATTGCGTCAATCACCATCTCTGGCAACGCCACGTTTGGCGACCAATGTTTGTCGTAAGCTAATTCATATACAACTTTTGAGTACAATGTAACTAAATTAAACTTATTATTACCCGGTTTTCTGATATTGCTTAAAACTAGACTAAGATTGTATAAAGTTCTTGGTAGTATGCTGTATGAATTTACCTACTGTACTGAATTTTTTAGGTAGGTAAAGTAAATATCACGAGTATTAAACTAATATGAGTGACGGTTTATTCTTAGAAAGAAAATTTAAGTCGAGACACGTTATGTTTTTACAGGAGAAGTTTCTAGACAATGCTGGAATTAAAAGAACCTATTCTGCCTATGTGTAGATATGTTAGTAAAGTTAGTTTAATCTGTAGGTACCTACCTACTGTATTATTTTGATTGAGTTGATGCGAGATGATTTTTATTTATCAATGTTAATTTAGAACAACAATTTAAGGTATAAAATACTAAATAAATATAACAAAACCCTTGACATCGAGTTGAATGGACTGTGACTAAGGATAATAAAAAAGGCTTAAAATGGAAAAATTGCGTATCGAGCGCATTTGTGGGCGAATTGCCGTTCACTAGCTGATTTTTGCTAATAATACCATAAAATACTTAATTGGGAATACTTTACAATTCTACTTTCCTTAGCTATTCCTCCCACGTTTATAATGACACAAATTTTCTTAATAACGGTCAATTTCGGAGTGTATTGTAAAAGAACCGTCATGTAAGGCGTAAGCTACCACGAGGCGACATTTTCTTCCGAAAATTGTCTAGAAAGTATCAATTGAAGCTAAGCTTGGCTTAAAGAGGAAAACACATGGAACGTTGTACATTTTCAACAAATAACGTAGATGTGTAATTTTGTAATTTTTAAATTCATAAGTATGAGAAAAATAAAAGGTATAAAATACGACTCATCAAACGGACATTATGCATAATATATTGAGTAGGTATATATAAGAAAAAGTATGATTTGTTATTAAATAAATTAAATAATAATTTTCCATTATCGTACATAGGTAAGACGAGAAAAGGAATAATTTGTATATTTTGTAATAGGTACCTAACTGGTTTTTTACACAAGTTCACTAAAAAGACTAATGTAAATCATTGATATTTAAACTACAAATACATAATTACCTAAGTGTTAAGTCACTTAAGGTGTAACTAGTATATTTCAGTTGAGTTGTTTACTATTTCGATAGATTTATATGTAGTACTATGCATCTTCAGTTTTAAAGTCGCAAAACAAACTTCGTTATAAGTATTATTTTAAGGGTATTTACTTACTTAATTTTAATATTTAGAAAAGTAAGTTTGTAAGTTTTAAATATATGTAAATGATAAATATATTAATCTAAGCCTATGATGTTGAGAACAATACCTACTAAGGTTTTTCAATTAAGAAATTCTCATAGGATACCCATGGTTCTCTGTGAAAGTTCTCATATTTTCAGACCAAAACCAATTTCTATGAACATTTTCAGCACTGAATAACGTACAAGTTATATATAAATAAAAGCCTTAAAAAAATAGATGCAATGATATCTACTATACAACGATAGCTACCTATAACTTATAGGTATTAATAATTAAGAAATAAAATTCCATCATTATTTATCACTAAATAGTATAAAACAAAGTCGCTTTCTCTGTGTCTTTATCCCTATGTGAGCTTAAATCTTCAAAACTACCCAAACGATTTTCATTTTCATTTTCACTGGTTTTTAAAAGATAACAGGCAGATCGCTATTATTATATGAAAGCTAAAAGGCACCGTGTAGGTACCTACAATATGTATTTTTATATACCTATCTAGTTAAATCTTACAATATTCAAAACTTCGCATATTAGGTACCTACCTACGTACCTACCTATATTAATATTTTATTTAAACACTTATTTATATACCTACTTTTTAGTTAAAGAAAAATGTTAAGCCCTAAAGATAATGAAAAAGAACTATTTATTATATCTATACATTTTTCATACCAGAGTTTAAGCGATAGCTTCAGTCTTCACTCCTCACACGAGTGACAGCAGACTAAGTTGGACTCAAACAAACTAACTTGTTGAGTTACAACAATCCTTTAAATATAATGAAATCGATCATTTCGATAAAAATTTGGGTATAAAAAAGAGCACATTATTATCATCTTATCATTAGTACCAAATACAACTAGGCAAACCTTGGAAATCTTAAATCCGACTATATGCAGTGTACAGTTTATAATGTAGCACTTGTGTAGTTTTCTACGTATTAATTTAAGTTATATTCAAAGACAAATATTTTAAACTTATAGCTATATCAATGCAGTGAAGAACGTGACAAAGTTTTTAATTATTAGACGTGAAAATCGCCAGTGAGTAGGAGGGATTTCAGTGGCCCCCATTTGACCGCCATTACCTTATTTGGCACGTCTCGATTCTAAATATGGCTCGCGGCCAGCCCACCGCTCCGCAGCCGCGCTCGCGCTGTTCTTCTATTCTATTATTTCTATTTACGAAATAAACTGAAAATAAAAGCTCTATTTTAATACAGAATTTGGGTACTGAAACGATCGCGGGTTCCCGGTTTCCTACGGATGTGTCGGATTACGCTGTATATTTCTGTCTCTGTCGTCGAATTTGTATATATTTAGTGAGAGAGCGAGACGGATAGTGATCAAGACGCGCGGGACGGAACCGCGCTAAGTCAGTTGCGGTCCGAGCGGCCAAGTCGTCAGTCCCGCCCTCGGTTCTTTTGCGTTTTCGGTCAGTCTCCGTTCGACGTTCGAACGGTGAAGTGTGTATAGCGCTTGTGCGCACCGGTTACTGTGGCGTACTGCGAGGTTATTATGGACGCGCCCGGCGGAGCGCGGGAGCCCCGCTTCGGGTCGCCGTATGGTATGGGACTTCTCGGGGATGTGCCTGATATGTACGGCGCTGGACGACCACCGAGCTCCCTCGGTGGTGGTCTCAGGCCCGGCATGCAGCCGTGTCCCGTGCCAAGAGCCGGCGTGAAGCGACCATCTGATCAGTGTTATGATGAAAGACCCTCTCAAAGTCTCGGCTTAGAGCATTGCGCGATGCCAGATATGGCAGATGACGGTTATGCCTCCTTGCAACCTAAGAAGTCACCTCCTTCGAACGGCAAAAAGACCAAGGGTCGTGTTAAAATCAAGATGGAATATATAGACAACAAATTACGGCGGTACACGACTTTCTCGAAGCGGAAGACTGGCATCATGAAGAAGGTGGGTCGTCTGTGCTTTTGGCAATATTCCATAACATGCTGTTTAAAAGTGCAGACCACTATGAGAGAGCTATGTGAAAGTGTATCATAATATGATTTTAAAAATTATAGCACAGTGAATATGTAGGATTTTTTCTTAACACACTTAAAATACTAATAAAACACATAAATAAAAGTAAACAGTGTTGTTGAAATAAACCAA
>JADANM010006502.1:4160676-4203823 GCA_026213755.1 Eurema hecabe
ACTATTATAGATAATTAATTCAAAGAAAATTACGAACCTTGATAATGCTTCGTGAATTTGCTATAGAATATAAATTTTAAAATCCATTATTCAAAACAATGATATTAAAATCCAGTGGAAATATATTATGAACTTTCGTTTGAACATCTGTAGTAGCACGAGTATTGACGATCCTAGTTTTAAATTTAGAAGTCGTGGTCGAGCAAAATTTACGGGAATAATTATACATAAATAGTTCTTGTTTCGTGTGCTTTATACCTTTGTACGGCGGTTGCAATATATTGTAGCAAATGCGCGCATGCTTCCAGTACTCAATGATTTACATTCACCGGTACTACGTATACATCACGTTTAACTAGATGCTTCGGAAATTGTTGTCAAGCTCCTACGTGCTGAGAATATGGGCTCGTAATAACGTTGTTTATCGCAACCGTCGTCTTTTGATTCCACTATGTTTTAAAAACTGCAATTATTAATGCACCGGTCATTCAAACTGTATCAATTAACCGGTTCCGGACGTTTACTTTGTAAGTTATTATATAAATATTTTTAAACTTAAGGTTACTTTCAACCATGTTCCAAAATACAATAATTAATGACATATTTATTCATTCTGATATCTATTCAATGATCCTTGAAGGTTTTGTTTGTATATTAGTACCAATTGAGATAGTTTTGATAATTCTTTAAAGAATGATGCTCCAAAATTATTTCATTTAACGATTTAAATTAATATATAAAAAATTTTCCCCTAAAATGAAAATATCGTATTAAAAAATATATATAGACAAGACATGATAAATTAATAAAAATTCATCGATGAATACTACACTTTATATGAGAACGACTATATTTTACCAAATGTATATGCTGCCACATAAATATTATCGTGTGACATATATGTATATTATACCTTCATAACATTTACTCTCCATTGATAAATTATTTATTCACATCCTTATGATCTATAAAAAGCATTCAAATGTCAAATTGCTATTATTTGAATCCATAGGTCAAAACCTATGGTAATTTTTTTAAAGTGGACCTCAACTTGTTATTGTAACTCAAATGGTCCTGTCGTTGTATCAATTATAAACCATATTTATGGCTCGGTCGGACGCAATAGAATTTCATAAAAGTGGCATTGTTTGTTACTGGGAGTTTTTCACAGTTGGCCGTATAGGCATTAAGTTTTAATTGAACATCAGTAGTAAGAGCGTGGATTCCAAGCATTACTGCTTTTAGATCAGCTCGTTCCAGTGATTGGGGTCGTAACTCGTTTGCGATTGGTTTAAGTTATAGAAGTGTTTTCTTTTTTATATATTTCCACTTGTCAAAGCTCGTATTTTGTGTCCCTTTCTAATTTTTCATTCTATGAATACGAAATTAACACTAAGAAAAATTATGAATGTACTAAATTTCGTTTTTATATTCACAAACAAAATCCAAAAGTAAAGAAATTTCAATCATCCATTACGTCATTTTAAATCGAAAGTGGACATAAAAAAGAGCCTTGACAATGTTGTATCATGTTTTCTCGATCTGTGGCATTGTAGATATGGGTTTTTTATTTCAATCCGTCTAATGCACTTTCGATAACGCTAGACAAGGACGCGTGATCTTTAATCTCAAGCTCTCACTTCCGTCCGCCCACGATAAAGTAAACGCCGCCTACGCGTGTTACTTAAAAATCGCAACTTTGTGCTCGCTGCTGTGATAATTCTGTCAGGTACAGTTTTTAAACCTTTTATTACTCTTTAAATCGAAGCAATCGCCTAATTCATGCGTTGTTTATTGACTTTATGGATGTGCTTTAGCAATGTCGTTGGAGCGTTCCATTTCTTGTAGTGGGAACGCATAAAATTCAATAATATTTTGTCGTACCTGTTATAAGAATGTTTCATGTGTTCGGTTCAAACGGTTGACCGATAACTGTTGTCGCAAGAATGACATCAACACGTAGGTGGCTGGGGCTATAAAAGAGTTTGCGGGCACTTTGCGATACATAAGCTTTCGAAATGACCATCCTCCTTAAAATTATGACTTAATTCCGAACACTTCTCCGTTGTGCAGATATCAGATACGTGTTTCGCAATAACGGTATAATACTTTCAAAAAGTCACGGCCAGTATCGGTAAAGTTTTTCGGTTAATGATGGCCTATGGCTTCGCTACGAACTTGATAATTTACAAATTTAATTGATCATACATACATTTTTCATATAGGTACGTGCTAATAAATTATTACAGTAGGTAATTCATATGTGTATAATTATAATTATCCACTCGCTTGTTATAACTTTAGTGCAACGGTATTTTAATTATCTAGTCTTAGGTACCTTTGACTTCTATAGCATAATCTTAAAACATTTTAACTTACCTAGTTACAATTGTAATTGTCGAGGTTTTGTTTACATTCAAGCTCAAATTCTCTTAGTACCGTGATGACGTCATTTTATATATATCATAAAAGTATAAATAGTTGATATTCGAAAGTAGCAATACACAGTAGCGAAGAAAGCATAAATGGATTTAAACAAATATAATAGGATAGAACGTGACTCGATTTACCAAATCAAACAAGACGCGAGGCTCGGCAAGGTTTATGCTACGCTATGTAAATTTTTGTTTATAATATCGCGTTATTAATTATTGTTACTTAAGGATTATTACTCTAATGCATTTGATTCGATTAATTCTCAGGCCATTTATGAAGTGCCATCATCTGTATAGTTCATAAGTATAACGAGGTTGATATTTTAAATCATCATTTAGTTTTTAAGTTCACTCGCACAATATTCGCGCGCACATTAAAATATATTAGTTTTAATTCCTTCAATTCCGTTTCATTATAAATCTAAATCGTCCCCTCCTCATATCACACCGATGGGTGTAAATGACCAGGTGGTGCTGCAATGGTTTCGAAGTCTATTCGTTAGGTGATCTCTTTTACAATGAAATTGTTCTGATTTATTATATTTATTAGTAATATTTTTGATACTTAGGTAATTTTAGCGACCCGTCCGTTCGGGGTGGTCGCACGATTATATTGATACCTGTATTAAGTAACATAACATTCCCAGTTTGCGCTTTAGTGCCCAGTAACAGTGTTTGTGATCCATCCAGTGTAACGTATTCTAGATATAAGGCATGATGTGTGTGAACGATTGACTTTTTTAATTGTTAATATTGTTGACGCTTTATTCAATGCTCGCTACGGACAATACGACATGGTGCTAAAATATTTATACAATTTAAAGAAATCTCGCGTATGGCTTTGCGTAAAGCGTCAATTAAGGACACTGATTATACTAGTATTATTCGCTTTTGTTATACTAGTGTCATTGGATATTGAATAATTTATAATAAAGCATAATACTAAATTAATCACTAGTTAAGTGTTGAATGATAATGCTAACACACCCAGTTCTTTGGACTTGTAGTAGAGTTATAGTGCCTTACAAAGTGTCAAGTGATCTGAATTAGTACTTAAAGTATGTCGCTAAGCGATTATATATTTTTTGACTTTGGAACTTTTTAAAAAACAATCGAATGCTTATATCGTTCTGACTGAATACAAGATTTACTGTACTTAAGTTAACCATACGCTAGTCCACGAATGGAATACTCAAACAAGCAGAATTTAAATCATACTTTCTGAATCTTCGTTCAGAAAATAAGTTATGGTTTAAATAGCTTCGTTTTAAAATATTCTGACATCGATTAAACTCATAAGGAATTATTGTCTCAGATTTGCAATTTGCACAGTAAGATATAAGTGTTCATTATAGATTAATACATAATAGAAGAATATAATTAGATAAAACCACTATTGGTCAAATTTTAATGTTATATAAGGTGAAACGCTTTAAACTACTCGAATGTCTGGATAATAACAAAAATAAATATTCCGATTGTGTAAAGCAAAGAAAGAGATATATCTTAATATGAAATTAAGTTTTTCGACAAGCTTTCATTTCGTTTCGAAGCGATTATTCATGGACGACTGATAAATGTGCAACGTACAGTATTCCAATTACTTAAAGGCCCCGACTACATTGTATTCGTATATTTTTGCTATGTTATGTAACTTCGTATAAATTTTAATTGTAAAATAAGTTGTGAATCTAGAAAATATTTATACGATTGTCTCGGTTTTAAGTAACTTAAGCTTTACCAAATGGCATAATTTTTATACTTTTTAAATGACTCAATAATTTTAGAAGTCGACAGCCCGTAATAATATTGTACGTATAGTTAATCGTCCACGGAATAGCTAAGTTCAAAAGTCACTTAACGTTGGGATAATTTTCCAAGCCCTCTTGCAAAATTGTCCACCAAATTGTGACTAGTTCAACAATGTGATAGATATAATACCTAAAGATGCTAGATCATTGTTACTGTAAATTACAATTTGTAAATATGTACAATAAAGTAACGAAATAAGCAAGAGTAACTATAATACTAGATGCAATGTTGTACAATGTGTTTCTATTTAATTTTATTTTTTATAAAGATTTAATCTACTCTATCTATTAATAATGTCCTATTTTATCGTTCGAATAATTTATATTATGCGTTTGTACTATTAGTACACGAGAGAGAAGGAGACATTAAAGAAATTATAAGAATAATAAAACGTTGAAAAATTTGACCAGGTTTTGTATTGTATAAGACTAAGATCCTTTCCTTCATCCACTATCGGAGTCCCGGGAACACGACTTGCTATGATTTCACGTGTCTATGATAGAAGTTTTAATAATAAGGCTGACGTTAAAGTTTCTGAGTCAGTAATATTTATTTACTAAACTTCGTTCATGACACCTTTCTTACTAATGTGGCTAGGGGCAGCGGCCGAGGGGCCCCATTTAAGGTATTTCATTATTCCATCAAAATTCGTCACGTAACTTAAAGGCCTAAAGTTATGTGGTCGCGTTTGTAGGAATTTTGCCGTACCTTAATTTCGGTCGCTGCCAATTTGGAACGTACAAGTCGTCTTCCAATTCATAACTGCACTGCCGTAAAATATCAAAATTGACATATTGGATTGCCTTAAGTTCAGTGGCGTACCAAGCCTGTCCGAGGTTTTTGCTGGGGCGTATCCGATAGTGTTTGGTTATTTAATTTATTGCTATGGACGGTTCGTGACAACTGTTTTGAAGGTATGATTCTGATATACCTTCAAGAGTGTTCTTGACGACCGTTTTAACATTAAAATATAGAATTGATGTCAAAAGTAAAATTGGGTTTAAATTTATCAATTGAAACTTAACTTTTGTAATTCTTATCCCAGCTTTATACATTACTTTTGGCATCAATTACATTCGTTGAAACGTTAGAAATTAAGATTGGCCAATCTATTCTTCGTGTGCTTATAACATGAACATTTGAAGAAAATATCAAGACTTATAAGGTAAGTGCTGTTTTGTTTTAAAGTTTGTTTCACTCGCTAACATATTTAACAAGATTTTTTAACATTGTGTTTTTCGATGTGCTTTTTCAGATATACTCCGTACAGGTATCAATTATATTTAATCCAGTCTAGACATTTAATCGTAAAGTATCTATGGTTAAAAAAGCGAAAATTGCAACTTCTTTGCCACCATATATTTAAAAGCGTATTATGACAACAAATATTTTATATGTACAAAAAATACTTTAGTTTTATTACAAAGATTAAAGTGTAAGTAATAAGTTGTATATTCCCTTCAGCAAATAAATCGCCGTAGAAAATTCATAAATACGTTAAACCTGACAACTGTATTATCACCGGGTCAGAACTTAATATACCTGTTTAAAATATTGTGACGTTTCGTAGGTAATATTTTCAACGTGAGCTTACTATATAGTGCCAATCTAAAGCTGTAATCGCATTAGACACCTACCTCTCGCGAACTCCTCTGAATAACTTAAACTCGTAATTATTCTTACGGAGTTGGCAGGTCTCGTTTTACTGGTCTAGTAATTTCTCCCAGTGATAGTCATTTCAATGGTGTAGATTTACAGTGAAACTTAGTACAGTAGTTCATCTGTTGCAGTCTTTATTTGAAGTCTCTTGTAACGTAATATGCAGCATTTATATCATGCAAAATGAAGGAATTATTTGCAATAGTGTTGATTTTGTATAGGGGAATAAATTTTATATCCATTTGTCAGTGACCATTAATATCGCTATTCAATTCTGATGAGGTCAAATTTTATTTACGTCATATATCGTCAAGTTGTGGTTTGGTCGTGGTATTTTGATAGTTTAAATAATTGTTACAAATAGTAGCGTTTGTAAAAGAGACTAGAAAGTGATAATTCTTCTTAAGTTCGAATCTGTTAATATACCAAAGTAAATACACTCCAACAATCATTTGAAATTCTTACATCTCCAAGTATTTTTTTTCTGCTTCAATCGGTCGGATACATAAATCTAATGGCTTAATGTAAATATACTCTTCTCGATTTATGCGGTAACAATTTCTTGTTTATATGTGGCGTGACGAAGTGTTGTAATGGAATTTTCTACATAGAAGAGGAGTTTTTGTGCAAACATGATCGAATGATTCCTATCATGGTTGGCTTGTTTTTTATCTTCACTTGCAAAATAAATGTCATAATTAATTCCTGGAAAATATAGCTTTGAGCGAAGGAAATGGTTGGTAAATAAAGGTTTGTACTTTGTAGGCATACATTTTTTGCTGGTAGTTATCGTTTCATAAATAATTTCTCCATATAATTTACACATTCGTAGGAGCTTTAATCTTTACTTGCAAACGTACGTTTCATTAGGTACATAAATTTATTTTTTGTCTTCTACTTTTACTCTTTCATTCATATCAACTCATCTTTATGGTATACATGTAGATACGGTGTCTAAAACTAACGGAAACCCACACACACTACACAATACATAGAAAACTTCTGGAAAATATAAAAATCATCTTTCTTACACCTTCCAAGTCATGTTATATGCGATCGCAAAAAGTGTACTCCGAATGCAATTTGTGTCTAGATTGTTAACATTGAAACTATAGCAATGCCGACAAAAAGCTTTAACATGAGTATCATATGGTTAGTAACTTTTTTCTTTGAAAAAGTACACGACACCCGAGTGTTATAAATATAGTTATATATAATAATATATGTATTAATATTACTTTGATGTACCTGATTATAAGTTTCTTTTATAATTTTGTTCGTTTACGTGCGGAGATCGTTACCTTTCAAATTTTTAAACGAATTCATTAATTGGCGATTATTAGCATCATTGTCATGTTCGATATTGAATATTTTGACTCGATTTCTATAAGATCCTAAAATAATTTCATTCAAAAAACATAAATAAAATAGATAATTCTTGCAACTAATTGACGCTTTATGAACCTTAATTAAATCGGAAATTTCGATTACAATATTAATTTGTATGAACAAGTTTGAATCATTGAGTTTCTTTTACGGTTTGCGGTCATTCGGATGACTGAATGCAACGAAAACATTAAATTCCATCTTAATAGTTATTAGCGAGAATATCGATATTTTAAATAAATATCCAATATTATGTGTTGGAGATAATGTTTTGCGAATTCAATTAGTGCTTCAAAATTGAATTTAATTAAATTTGCAAATAAGCAGAATTTATTTTCCGGTTCTTTGAATATCATGTTGCTAATACCAGATTATTTAGGTAAATCAACACTCGATACGCCAATCTTTTAAATGATTGAAATAATAATTGTCATAAAAATACTATTTAAGTAATGTAATCCGATTAACAATTTCATACCGTATATATATAAGATTAAATTTGGATCGGAAATAATTTAGTTTTTAAAAGCTTCTTAGGATATCTTTATATTATGCAATATATTCCAGACTTCTACATTCTTTCTATTACCGGAACCTAGGTCGTACATCTATGTAACACATGAGTCCGGAATAATGTATAAAAACAAAAAAAAATCTCTTAAAACATTTTGTTGTACAGGAGGCTTCGAAAATAGTCATATTCGGTTATGATTTTTAGTACATATTTGTCATAATTACAGCAACGAATGTCATCTGTGATTTTTTTTTATTCATACTATCACGGGTTAAAAAATAGCGAATCCCTAGTAATTATAGTATTCTAAGTAATTCTATTACTAGGGATTAATATAGAGTCTAATATTATGTGAGTACAGAAACTTAAAAAAGTTTTAACATAATTACGAAAAAAGCGCTATGTATGAACTTTCCGATATAAATTGTCGCGTTGCATTATACACGTTGAACTTTTAAGATCCTTTATCAGTTAAGGCGTCTTCGCCGTAAATAAATAACGCCATTTGTGAGATTAAGCGGGCGGTGTAAAGAAGAGTGCAATTACTTGGAAGTGCCAAAATGCGTAACAATTTGTTAAATGCTCAAGATGTACATGCGAGAGCAATGTGCTTCGCTTATCACAATCTCTATGGGGCTCAGTCATTCAAGATAAAAACGAGTTTATTTGACGCTTTATGTTGTAATATATTCAGATTTTGTCTAAAAAGGGTGAACGTGCCACTACGGCTTTTAAATAAATGTTCTAATGATTAGCAAAATTAAGTGAATTTATTATATTTAATATAATCTATACATATGTTGTGTTTTATGACGAAAATTAATAACGAAACGAAGATGACAAAATAACTATGTATGTGATTAAGATAACTGTTATGTGTCATTAAATTCTTGAGTCTCATGATTAAAACTGTTTCTTCTATAGTAATTTTTCTTCGAAAATTGCAAACAATCAGTCTCCGATAACACAATTATCGTCGATCATCGGTATCTATCTGATTAGGGTCAAACGCTTGAACTGGCTAACTGCACTCTTCCGCAATCTAAATGTAAAGTGTCGTTAAAAGTACCGTAAGACATATTTCACAGGATACTAAAAGTTAAGGTTCCTTGGCTTTTCTGATCGCCTATCTGAAGGGTAATAAGGCATTTGTCATATAACAAAAAAATATTTCTATAACAGCCAGTCTTGAATCTTCATATTGTTACAATAATTTTTGCCTTTGAAATTTAATTTTCAAGCTATTACTCTTATTCTGTATGCTTTAATTAAAAACTTAAAACAAATAACTGTATAATAACGTTAGACTATTTGACACGTCTTTAAGCCATGCATCTGCGCAGTACAATATTTCATTGTAGGTAATATAGCGGGCAACATGTGCATTGGAAAGCACTTCAGAAACTTATGTAACGAACGCTCCAGACCACGTAATATCTTGGACATCTGCTCGTATGTTGAAATAAATCAATAATACAACGTGGCATATTAAACAATTATGTCTGTCACCGTTGGACCGCGCAGTGCAATCAAACTGTCATGTTTGACAAAGAAGGGGGTGGCCTGCAACTAGGTTTAACGCATTAACCAACCTTTAGCAGCTCAAACAATTTACTTCATTATCGTTACATAGTATAAAACTTTGTCGCTTTCAGAAAAAAATTTAAGCATACATAGGGACAGACTTCCGTCTTAAAAATTTGTAAATATGGGGCTGTGGATAGTTGTAATGTGTGAAAAGGAAATTAGGTTGTTTATTAAAATTCAAAGCAACAATACGACTACAATGCAAAGAATCTACATAGGTAGGCTCTGTCGTGCAATTTAGGGTTGTCGAATAATATTAATGATTGAATAAACTATGACAAGGAAAATTACCCCAAATATGTAGTGTTAGAATATATTTTTGTATGTTGTATTATTGTTTTAGAAAGAAGTTTAACATAAAGCTTTTATAAAACATAAAGAAAATGCGTATTTTCTTTAACGCTTGAAGGTTTAGTGTACAAGCGTTACATAGCAGAACGTGTCAGGTGTATTCGTACTTTGCAACAACATCTGCGTTCAAAATAAATCAATAGTGGAATAGAAATGAGCGTTTCACTTTGTTTACCGAGTGCAATCATGCTGTCTGTTGCTAAGTTGCAGGTGGATTACCGCTGATAGTCTAATCGTTTCGGTGATAAAATATTAGCCAACGGTGGATCTAATGAACGCGCGTATATCTTGTATGTGTGCTCGATAGCTAACCGGCAATTAACAAGCATACGTTAAATATGTAAGACATGTGTTTTTTGTATGTTGGTTAATGAAATATCCGATAGGCAGTTACTTACGTATATATGTAGTAAAAAAACCTAAAAACAACGTTCTAAAACAGATGAGCAGGAAAACTTTATGAACAGGAAGGAAAATTTGCGTGGCGTCTTTTCTTTTACATTTATGCACGTAATTATGTACCACAAAAAAACTAGTATATATTTTTTATATAATCTAGTATTTATTACAGATTTTGAAATGTTACTTTGGGTTTTTCAACGATTTTATTTTAACGAAAATAAATATAAAATTGCAAGGACTAGATGAGGCAACGCATAAATTATTTAGCAAGAGCAAAGTGTCCAAATTGGAGAAACCAGCGAAATTGCTAAAGCTTATTCGTCACGCGTGTTATTGTCGCCCACTAGACTTGTTAAATTGTATTAAAATAATTCCTCAGCTATGAAAAAGGTTATAAGCGATTGCGTTTTAGTCCACCTATTTTACTACGACATACTATTAATATGGATTAACAAATCTAATGTCCCATCTTATAGGAATGAATCACCCAAAGGATTTGTAAGTGCGTGACTGGATAGAAACAGATTTCGAGAAATCCTTTTTAAAGAATATTCATTGAAGTAGATAAAAGAAGAGGATGGTTCTTAAGTAGGGAAATACGTATCGTCTCTCTAATGAATGTGAAATAAATGGCCAATATGTTTAAAAGTATAATAGAATAAGATATCCTTTACTAGACGATTAGCTCCTGTTCTTGCTCCAGTGGTTTAAGTTAGTAAGTGAATAATTTTAACTTAAGTTAACTTTTATTTGCGTATTTGCTTGCTAATAGAATTTTGATGCTAAAGTGATGAAGTTTAATATCTCCGCTAATCGCTACGACGTGGAGTTTAAAGCATACGATTATAGCAAAATTTGCAAATTAATGCCGCCTACGTACCGTTTTTGGCTATAAAGTTATTTTTTGTGATATTAGATGCCTATTATATAAATTTACGGTCGGAAGAAACTGACAAGATTTGCTAAGACTTGATTTGCGACTTAATGTGGTGTAGGGCTATTAGAGTTTCGTTACTTACGGTTATATTTTTATACAACTTAAACATACATTTCTTTAAAACGATCAAATAGGCATCCCTTACTTAATATTATGAATGTGAAAGTGGAGATGCTTGGTACGCTTTAACGCAAAACCTATTGGACCGATCATCATAAAATTTGTACACACATTCTTCGAGATATCAAAATGAACATAATCTGTTTTTATTTCCGATACATATTTGTTTTATTGATTCAATTCAATTCAATGCGAGTGATTCCGCGAGTAAAGCTAGTATTAAATAAACTAAGAAGTTCGAATGGTTTAAAATTTATTACATATAAAACAAAAACTTTATCTAAGATGAATCAATAGATGTCATGATGGAAAAACATCAGTCAATTCTTTGAATGATGTTTTTCCATATTCATGTCAGTCATCTCATTTAAATCAATTCGCATAAATAATTTATTACACAGGATGGTGGTACGTGGGGATGCGTTCGGCATTTTTATTGGACGCAATTTAATGAAATCGTTAATAATCTCAGGTGCTTTGTAAACATAGATAATGATCGTGTGCATATGCTTAGGTACTTTATAATGAAATCAATGACAAAGCATTATCGGCTACATGAAGGGGGATACGGTTACGGATGGAATTAGAGAAGCCTAGCTTTTGAAGACTCATCGAATTTTTTTGTGTTTAATCTTCTTAACAATGTCCTTGACTAATTCGGATTTGGAATAAACTAGTTTATAACATAATTGATTTCTATTAATATGAATATGCAATTCTATGTTTCAAATACGAATAAAATTACAAATCATATTTCTTTTAAGGGTTTGTAACTTAGGACCTTTCATAAGGCAAAACAAGATATCTTATATTTGTTACATTTCCGTTGATAACATTTTTCTCTAGGACTCGATGGAGCGTCCACAGCATTTAGGTCTAAAACACAAATAGTTAAAGTCGGATTTAGCTCATACCAACATTTTGATATTACAAAACTACCAACTAGCTCATCTACTTGACCTATAATCATGAAATGTGGCAGGAAGTAAGTTCTTATGTCGAAAGAAAAATTATAAATAGATTAGGATTCATAATCATTGATCGACTTTTATTTCTAAGTAAATTATTCTATTATAATTATTAAATAATAAACTCGTAATTGTTTGCACTAAGAACTGCGGTAATATTCAATTAGATATTTCAAAACAAATAAATAAATTTTAATTAATACCTTATAAGTGTATCATGTCATTTTAGGCATTAAGGAAAGGACGTAACCAGATAATGTAGGTATAACAAAAATATATGTTTGTTTAAAAAAATATGTGGATAAAAAGTAAAAACCCTATGAATTAGCCGCCCATTTAAAAACATTTTAGGTACATATAATAATGCGATCAGAATAACAGCAAATAAAATAACGTTAATATCGATAAACATATTGAACAGAAGCTGATAAACCAGACTAAACCTGATTTTGAAGTCATAATTGCTCGTTAAGTTATGGTTCGTGCGGAGAAATGTAAAATATTAGATCGTAATCTCCAGATGATTATCGCGCGGGACCACAAATGGTTCTTATCAAGTGGAAAAATTGATCTTATCAATATAAACGATTTAATGGGACCGTCAGTGGCCTCGATAAATACGTCACAATTGACGAAGCAGCCCGGAATGATCGGGAAAACAATAGATTTAACGTCATATTGAAGTATAAACAGTTACTTGGAGATGTTGGCTTTCGAAACCCATGTAATAAAGATCTAAGGGGTCCCACGAGTCGATTTGAGCGATAAGAGATTTCAGATCGTCACTATAGATAAGGCACCGCGTATTTGAAAGTATAAAATGTTTGGACAGCTCTCGTATGGAATCTTTCACGTCTGCAAGCGCACGATTATGACGCGTTTACTATGTCGTTGTAAAATAAACTCTGTACGGAGTTCATGAAGTTGATTGCTGATTGCCAATAGCGAAAAAGCGGTTCGTAGAAACGACCCTTATACCGAAGCGACGGAAAATGAGTTTTACATTTATGATAGCTAGGTCGAAACTCGTATGCATGACGCGTTATCGTCTTCCATCGCAGACTTTCGCACGATTGATCGATAGTATTTTTTGCGGAGCTTTATTTATAAAACAATTGAAGACGTCGAAGCGATAAATGCGATCGCCCTTACCATTGGTCGGTTTCTTCTCCCAAGCAAAAAACTCATCGGAGTAAGAAAAGCAAAAGCGCACAATTACTGAAGACTTGAACAATTAATTTTAGTTCTCGAAACCGTAGCTATTTCTTATAAATAGTAAGCATAATTTGCCGATTGGAGAGAGATAAAACATTTAACATCTTTGTTCGTAGGAGACTAAGTATTCACTGATTATTTTAATTGAAGCCTCATGTTATATTTATTCTAACGATGCAATTTCAACCTTTTATAAAAATCGTTTTATTACATCCAATAATGTTGACAAAGATCTTTATATTGATGTAGATTATATCCTTTGCTTAAATATTGGTACTCAATATGAAATTTTATAGTCTTGATTCTCGTAAATACTCATGTGTCGGTGTTAATTTTTAGTCTCGTTAAATCCACTCTTATCTAATTGGCCTTACTAAAAAGGATTCATTGGTCAATAAACATTAACGGCATCACAATAATTGTAGGCTACAAATGTGTTTCAATAAAACACGACACCCTTTTCGGCGAAATGTTCACGGGGCATCGGTTAATGTATCGAGAAATCACAGTAATGGTTTTTCAGGAGTCGATTGCGTACTGTCCCCAAGAATGCAGTGGCAGCTCGTAGGTAATTGTCATTTCATTATAGAAGTATTTGCGGTGGCTGGTTGCGGTATTCGGCCCACTTTTTAGGTTACAAAATTACTGATAATCGAACCTTTCAATACTTGATCGATGCGTCCACTGTTGTGTCTGCACGATCTCGTTATTTCGCCTGACATCTATTTGTTGGGCTTTCCAAAAACGTAATTTATTCAGAGTGAATTGTGGGCAAAGGGTTTGGAGTAAATTGTAAAAAAGGAACAAGGGACATTTCAGCGATCATACATATGCATTACTGTTTTGTTGTGCTTGGAACTAATATATAATATAAGCCAATGGCTATTTAATTACAAACTATAAGATTGTTAAACCAGGGATCAATATTCGGAAAATGATGTATTCTATCAAAGTTCATGACATTTTTTTTATAATATAATTCCATCAAATGCAAAAAGACTAGACTAGTTTTATAGGAGAAATATAGTTAAGGTTATATTTAAATAGTAAATATTTTATATTAATATTAGGAAGCGATATTACCATTTTTCATAGGTATTTTAATTCTGGTAAATACCATTTGCTACATACGCCAGCTGTACATTACGTAACAGCAAAAAATGTTAAATAAAAAGATCTTGTTATTCTTCATTATTTTCTGTTATTGTTAATTACGCATACAAATTGCGGAATTGATTAGCATGTATTAAAAAGTAAAACACGGTTACATTAAAACAATTAATGTAATTGCATCTTACGCTGTCTATTTCGAGTGTGATTCTTATTTTTCTACGAAAATAAACCGGAAAATCTATAATGTAATGTAAACTTTGTTGTTGGCTATAGAATTTATTCATAAATTGGCATTTTTTGTTGCAGATTAGTATACTATAAGAATAGTCAATAAAATTAAGTTTAAAAAACCAGTTCACAGATGTTTGTTCAAATTATTATTTGTTGGATTTCTACATTATTGATATCACAAGAATCATCTAACGCAAAATTTTAGTAAAAAGCAACACGATTGTATCGCAATGCGTTATCATATTCGAAGTTTAAGCACAAAAATTATCGTCAGAGCCCATCTTTTCATGAAATATACAAAAGCGTCTCGAACAGTGGGACGTCCGCAAACAGATTTAAGTAGCCACGTATATGTAATGTATACATTTAATTAATTTCTGATTTTATTATGATTTTTTGTACAGCCCTAGTCTGACTTACGCACCGCCGGCGGTCGTTTGTGTAATGTACCACAGGTAGAGGCCATATACGATAAGCTGAGCGTTCAGACGTAGAGATTGAAATGGCGTTTTGTCTTTTTAATGCAGTTGTATCTCTGATAGTTCTTGGTAAGGCCACGTCATCCCTTACGGCTTAATGTGACTTACACATTATATATTCTTAAGATAAATAAAAATTATGTTCCTTTAATAATAATACTCTTAAAACAACTCTAATTATTATAGATTATACATACATTATTTGTTTGCATACTAAATAAATACCAACATGTCGCGGATTACGCAGCACTAAATTTATATTACTTGCTTATCAGTTAATATGTGAGAAGATATGAATAAATATGACAAATTTAAAAAAGCCATTCGTTGTCTTACGCAATAATAATGTATTAGTTAAAGTATTTTAATGTTTAAATCATTCCGCTCGCTGAAGCTTCCCAGTCCTCTATACTTTGATACAAGTAACAGCGCAGTACGGTAAGGTTTTTAGTTGGCATCTCCTGTAAAACAATAGCCGAATAAACAATTCTTTACGTCAACAATGTCTCGCTGCCTTCCAATTAGTTGCAGATTTTTATATTTTACAGTCCTGCCGTTCACAATATGCAGTGACCTCAAAACTATGCAAAATATCTTTTCACAATTTCACCGATGGAGCTGGTAAAAAAATAATATTTTTACGGAGTTATAACGTTGCTATAGTTTTAATCGGAGTTATAAATTAGTTTTAATTTCAATGTTAAGTTTTTGTTCAGACTTAATTTAATATTGTATTTAAGAATTCATAAGATAATAACTAATAATGAGCCCAAATTTTGTGCATAGTTGCCAAAAAATTTAAACCGGAAAGATTAATGAAATTTAAGTAAAATACCGTATTCTAAGTAGAAAACAATATTGCTTCAATAGGTATGCGTACAGTAGCTTACTACATTGAATTTACGTCCACATAGTGAAACAATACTCTGAGTACACGAGCGAGCACTACCGACCATTACGTATTCCGAACACAAGTGGAAATCCACTTCCATTGCTTTACTAAAACGTAGTACATTGCAGAGTCTATATGAAACGAAGTCTCCAAAGGCACTGTTAAGGCAATGTAAGCACGCAATGTATTTGAAACAATTAAATAAAACCGCTCCAGGATAATCCAAGAAACGTCATCGACTGATAATTGTCGCGGGCAATCCGAACCGTATCGCCCTAGATAAACGCGTTTCCATCTTATTGTATATTTCGAGATAACGGCCACAATGCACTTTGAATATTACTAATTAGGCTCGGCTTATGAGCGCGGCCATTGTTGAAAGAATAAGATAGTTATCGCTCGTTGTCTGCAAATAAGATTTGCGATGCTGCTTTGTCGGTTTGCGAAATTGTAGGCTTTGTTTAATGTGAAATATTATCTATAGTGAATGCGGACCGAAGAGCTTAATTCACGGTTAATGTATCAGATAGTAGTGCATTTCATTTGCTAAATTACTAATTAAGGACAATGTTCATCAGTCACAGTTTAAAAAAATATTTATTTCGTAATACTAAGAACTTATATAAACGTAATACAAAGTTGGTAACGTAAATGATAATTAATGAAAATTATAAATAACCTAAAAAATCTTATTAGGTACATTGAGGTCAGAACAATAAATGTAAAAATACATCGGTAGAAATGTGTCCGCTGTCTCTGAATTACAATCGTAAGTAAGTCTCATTAAAAACAACTTAAATGAGATGAGATAGGAGGCCCAAGCTTATCAACCGGTAGTAGGCCATAGAAAAGGGATTTAAAAAATTTACGTGCAATTTTTGTCTAGATAAAATCTCATTTTGCGTTTATTGCGCAATGAATTGTGTTGTTTTATGTTAATAACCGAGACGTGGGCAGGGAATGTCGAAACTGACTAATCGGATCGTGGGCTGCTAAAAAAATAGCAATTTTAAATTATTCATACTACCCACTTTATAGGATACGTTCGCTATTTTATCCATATTTTATTCGGTTTTAATCTTAATTACTTACAAGCTCGTTAAAGATCGTAGAACAATTTTTCTGCCAGTATTTCTTTGACGTATTATGTATTTCTACTGAAAAAACTAAGTAAATAAGTTCATTATTTATTTGGATAACTGTGCTGAAGTGTATTTAGATACCTTGGACTTTAAAAATCCTTATAATCGGCGAGCATTTTAAGACAGCAATCAAGATTTAATAAAATTATTAAATAACATGATTTCTATGCGTCTTATACATTAACGTCAAATTAGTATAACTTCTAAATAATATTAATATGAATGAATCTTCTATGTTAATATAAAGGTTGTAGCAAATCAATTATCGCCCACATGCAGTTTTATTACTAACTTATGTATTGGATGCCGTTAATGTTTATTAATTAAGATATTTATGGTTTCTATTTTTGACTATGTATATAATAGATACGTTAAAGCAATTTTGTTGCCATATTTCTTAAAAGTCTCTATGTATATGCCTAAACTTTAACTAAGTCTTAAAGAAATGACTCATAGTCATAGATCCATAATTATATAATATATGGAGTCGATTGTATTTTTTTTTCTGTATACAGATTACGTATATATGTAGGTAGTTTAAAATTAAATTATCTACTACAGATAAATAAACAATGTTCGTTATTGTAAATACTAATGAGGATGTATTCTAAAATTTTAAAACTTTTAAGGCAACATTAATTGGCAAAGTGATATGATAGTATATATATGAGTACTAATTAGAATTTAATTAAAATACGGATATTCTTCTCGCAAATTAATTAATTAGTGTGAGGATACTGCATAAAAGTTGAATTATGGTGATATGCCTGGGACTGCACAAGACGTTATCTCGGTAATTATACGAGGATGTAACACTAATAGGAAACAAAAGGATAATAATAAAATATGGTTTAAAATGCTTCTTTTAATTTAGTGGTTAATATAATGATGAGCTATTTTAAATACTAATTATATGTATTATATGTCATTTATCAGTATTAAAATTTAACGCCTAATTTAACAACTGGGTATGTGTCACTACTTCAATAAGTTGTATCGTAATGTTTACAGAACTTGTGATGACATAGTCCTGAGGTTAGGGTTGGTTTTACCATTTAGGACCTTATGTTTTATATACAATTATTATATATTAATATTTTACGTTTTTTATAAAATATTTTATCATTGTAATTAAAGAAATATTGAGGAAATTTTAATAACCACCCCGAAGCGTGGTGGTTTGTCGAGCGTTGTCAAAAATTTCGTAATATAAAAATCTATCCATAAAGAAGGACAGCGACCATAAATCACGGAGCGAAGAGTATCACTTACAGATAATTACACGATACGAGATGGCTTTCCAACGATCTCGAGTTTCTGGGAAATAAAATTTCGCGCCTAATTATCGCTTCTGTTAATATCCTCCCGACACTATGCGTGTCAACGCCATAACTCACGGCTTTAATAATACACTGATTTTGCATACGAAGACGAACTGTTTCAGGCTTATGTTAGAAGTAACTGCGGTTGATCTATAATGTTATAAAGAGTTTGTGAAATTGTTATTCTGTACGTGTAATTTCTACAGCTCTATATTAGAAAGCCCCACTGTTTTTTCTCCGAAGTCCTGTTATATTTCAGGTACCTATATAACCTGAAAAATATACTGAATTTAAGCCACGGAGCACCGCTTGTAGATAATTAAAGAGTTATCAATAGATGCTTTAACGATATCTCAGTCAATATTTAACGCAATATGCGATACTCTTAGAAAATTGAATACATATAAACATGTTCGTATTATTTCTAAATACATATATAATACTATCTTAAGGAAAAACTTGTGCCATAAAAATCTGTTAATTAACGCATAGTCACTTAATTATATTGCAGTAGACTGACAACTAAATAAATTGACTAATCCGTCCAATTACGTTATGGGAAGTGATAAACACCGAGACTTATTAACTGACCTATTTAATGTTTAACATTAGGGCATATAAGTTATAACTTTACAAAAAGGAAATATATTTATTTCAACAAAAACTTACCTATATCATTAAGTATTATAAATGTCTTTTTTCATATTATTTAAATATACGTTAAATTAATTTAATAACTTTAACGTCAGTTCTGTTTAAGTCATTTTAATCTAGATATTTTTAAGTAGAATAGATTATATTTTCGACGATTCGATGGATTATATTTATATATATTTTTGAGTAATGCTATGACTTATACAAGCGTTTAAATTTTAAATCATTGAAAAAATACTATGCTATTCGCGTATCGCTTATCGTTTGCTCCGCGGCCGTACAGGGCTCATTAAGGCTCGAATTTCGGATAATTACGAACTGATAAAGAAAGAATCGACTACTCATTTACGCCTACCTCATCACTTTACGCAATTTGCTAATCAGTGGGTCTCAGTACTGTTAAATGGTTACGCACGACGCCTGATTGCTTAAACTTTTGTATCGTGATTTGTGATGACTTGGACTTTGGCATAGTTTTATAAGAAAATTAATCAGTAAGTAAATTTTAAATCGTTATGTCAACAGCATATTGTGCGATCAATCGAAAATATTCATATGTATGTATCTAAATATCTTCGTATCATATACTGGATGAGATAAAAATTGTTGGATTTCCTTTTGTATTTACTTATCTGATGTTTATTTTAAGTAATATAATTATAAATAGTAGAATAATATCGCGTTAGAAGTATTTATTTACAGTTTGAAAAGACACTTGAAATTAATACATGTACGGTAGGACAATATATTTTTCGTTGCCAGTTTCGCCAAAATTAGAGTAAACATTAAAAATCAAAAACCAACATGGCGGTATCCAACACTATCATTAATAATTAACGTAATAGAAGGCTCCGTGTTTATTTTACGGTAACTGCTGTTAATTTTGTCATATAATTTATTTTTATGATTGCATCTGTCCTTGTCTTCCAAAAAGAAAATTACGGGGCGTGAAAGAGACAAATTTTAATGGCATAAATAAATTGTCACTGTAAAATTTTACGATATAATCGTCGGTATTTTGCTTCAGCATTCTGTAACGGGTGTTATAAATTCGGGCTATAATCAAAAAGTTTATACACCTTCGCATCAGGACAACAAAACAGATCGTCTTATTAAATAACACGTTATATAAACAACACGTGAGATAATCCTTTTTATACTGAAGCCATTGGATATTATGTAGTAGTGATATTTTAGTTTATAGATTTAAAATATAATTTTAATTACCTAATGTTGATAGCAACAGAACTTAATTAATTTCATAGTAACACATTCTGTGGTTTTTAAATTATCATACAATAAAAGAAGGAGGAATTGGACCAATTTTTGAGGATATCTGTCATAAAACTATGAAATATAAAAAAAATTACATTACTTCTTTTTTTTGAATAAATATTAAATTAAATATAAAAAGTAGTCCGGAAATATATGGGCTACGTTAAAATAAAATATGCGAGCGTTAATTGAACATAAAAATTTTAATCTCAACAAAAGGTCAGTCCGTCGGTGAAGTTGAAAGGTGACATCGAAATGATTAATTGAAAAGACTCTTCACTTGGCTAAATATTAATATTTTTGCTTTATTTTTCTTATTCGCCTACCTTTTCATCAGTAGGCTTATGCCTTCGAAATGTCTCATTAAAACTATGCAAAATTATTTATACGCTTTTAATGTTTAGAGATTCGTATCGCTATAGAATATTTTCTCAGAAATGTTTTTAATTTAACCTTCGAATATCCTTACTCTAATTAACATTATACTAGAATAATCTTAATTTTTATAAGGATAACACTTTTAACGAGGGTCTTATTTCAGGTACAAATTCAATGTTTTCGTTTCATACTGATTCTGACAAAAATATGGTTAACATCGGATGACACAACTAGACTGAACAAGGGCATTCTATTATACACATTCTGGCTTACAATGATAAATCGTATGTATTGTGGTTGTATGTACAGTTAGAAAAAATATTTTCCACTAGACGCGTACTGCGGTTTTACTCGCTAAAAGTATCCACATAGGATTCTCCGCATAAGTAAATCCAGGGTATCGCCTATCTACATACCAACCTACATTTCAACTAAATCGGTCCAGTCGTTTTTGCGTGAAAGAATAACAAACATACATCCTTACATAGTCTCACAAACCTTCACATTTATGATATTAGTAGGATATAATAGGATAGTCCATTACCTATTCCTTTGTATAATTTTTCTTAGACGTACTTATGTAGTACCTATGTATGTATATTATGTACTGCAATTGATTACGAAACCAGTATGTAGCTATTACGTACTTTCTCAGTATATGTTTCAATTCGTTTTTTTAAATTTTATTTGTTCTTTGTACGTTATTGAAGAATTATTATGCTTCCCTTCGTATTTGCTGACGCTACGTTTAAGTGACATAACTTGTGTAGAGGTACTCGGGTCGTGTTCAATAGTCGTTGCGTCACAGGTAATACAATATGACATTTATTAATACTAGACACTTTTTATTCCGATTTCGAGAGAGTTATTGTATAGAGCGTGTATGAGATTTATCATTTTTAGGTGTTACATAGTCTGTGGACAGTTAAACGCTGATATGCTTCGTTCTAGAAATCTTATAAAGAATACATAAAACATTATTGTTAGGTCGACAAAGTGGAAAAATGAAATACGATTAAATAATATAAATGGTAAGTTCCTAAGTAAGTAAGGTAGTTAACAAAAATAAAATAAAGTATTCCTAAGTAAAGCAATTACGAAATCTAATAATTTGACTAGCCCGATATGCCATTAACCGTTATTTTATGTTTTAGCTAACCTCAAAGAATTAAAGATCTAACTATTGAAGTTGGTATAAAAACATGCTAAACTTTCAAAAGTCTCGGCTTAACATTTTATTAATTTATAACTTCCAAAGATACCATTAACTACTTCAATAGCTTCAACATAAAACAACAAAAGAAGACTTCAATTGAACCTTTTATTATTGTAGGTATACTTATCTTAATTTGATTTTGTATGTTTGTAAAGAATAGCGTGAATGTAAGATATAATAATCAATTTTTCATGCATAAAAGATAATTTGGTTTATGCAAACCTGAGGCTATGCGTGTTGAGTACACATTACAATCTTTCTTTTACTGCATAACTAATGAGCCAATAACTTATCAGTAATATATCTATTTGTCTGTATAAATTAGCTTCTTGAATCTTTTATATAACGATACAGTTCAAATGTATCTATAGATTTGTATGAAGTTTTGATGGTAAGCGATCACAGCTAATAAATGTTGACAAGGCTAGGAGCTTTGCGAAATCAATGTATTTATTTAAACTATACAAAGTATACGTATGAATAGTCTTTTATATACTACTAGCTGTTGCTCGCGACTTCGTACCCGTCGATTGCTTTTTCAATTATTTCTTCGCTCCTATTAGTAGCAGCGTGATGTAATGTAGCCTAAAGCCTTACTCAATAAATGGTCTTTTCAATAAAAAAATAATTTTTTTAATCGAACCAGATTAGCGCGTTCAAACAAACAAACTCTTCAGCTTTATAGTATTAGTATAGATTCTATACATGGACTAGCTGTGCCCCGCGATTTTACCCTTGTAGCTCCCGCTCCCGGGGATGTAAGCTATCCTTTCTTTTATGTTAGATCAAACTGCACACGGTGTGCAAATTTAATTTAAAATCGGTTCAGTAGTTTAGGAGTCAATCGCGGACAAACAATGTGACACGTAATTTATACATATTAAGATATTATAGTATATGGAAGACTAGATTAATATGACTCCGGTTTGAACTAAGAAATAACTCCGACATTATCAAATTATATGTACATTAAATGATTAACTAATTGCTGTTAATGATATAGGGATTGTGTGTGAGAGAAGGCAATGTGGTTTACACACCTGTGCAGTATAAACCCATAAACATTTCCCAATAGTACCAGATGCATTTCCCATATAAATTTATTTACTATAGTTGTATAGAATACGAATAGACTACTTTTTTTAAGTTAATACCGGACGCATACGTAAGAAAACATATAAAGTATACTTTGTATGACTATTTTAGAGGTCTTCAAAATCCGTAACGTTAATTTATATAGAAAAAATAGAACGAGACAGATTAAAGCGATTTCCATTTATTCTATGTAATGATATTTTAAAGATCGGTAAATATTAAGAGGAGAATTCTTAAGAAATTTCTCTTATAACATAATTTTCAATGAAGTTTTATTTTGTACGAATAAGCTATAGTTCATAGTCACATATAGAGACGGCGAATCTTCACTTATTTGTTAAAAAAAAACCTATAAAATTATGCAAGTTTATAACTAGACTTTGATTAGACTGCATAAACTATGTTGTGTGTAATTTAAAAAGACACCTTGAGTCGATAAGCAAGAACGAAGCTGTATGCGGGTTTTTTCTTATTATTTAATTTAATTTATTATGCACATACATATCGTTGATACGCCAATTATAGATGCTGGAAGATAAATAATTATTTACCATTTGCTTAGAGACAGTTTATTATTATACATATTTGTCACCCAAAAGTACCTTAATGTCTTAAGTATTATAAAATTTTGGTAACTATGTTAAACCTACTTAATTTAATAAAAGTTATGATTTATGCCATACACCTAGGCCATAGATGGTTCTAGATATTAGCCAATTCGGTTTTTTGACAACGTTCAACTTTCGTTAACATGCACAATGAGAACATAGAATTTTTATACACTATAAAATAAATAGTTATTAAACCTTAGTCCTACGGTTTAAGAATGTTGTAATTAATAATTTAAAGAATCGTAAGTGCAAAGCTCCTATATCTAGCTATTTTTTCAATTTACAGATGCGACGTTAATTAGCAAACCTTTTCATATAACATCTGCCTTTGTGTACTGAATATTTTGCTATTAGGTAGCATGGCATTTAATTATAAAGGTATCACATGTTATTATATTAACATGGAATAAATTAATTAATTTTTAGTCATCTATATTGAAAATTCAATGTATTTCATATTCTTTATTAACTCATATCTTATAAACTATAGGTGGTATTAAAAAAATGTGTTGTTTAATAACGTCCTCATAACCTTATGATCTTAATGTATTAGCGATAAGGCGACTAGGAATCATAATGGTAGCAAGTGTTACTTTTATATTTTAGTAATGAAAATAATATTTTTTTATTCATTCAATACAATTATAATAATTCAAAAAATGAAATTAAAAGGCCTTTAATGAGTGTTTCAAAGTCTTTATTGCGTTTGTGTAGTCTGGTTTCTTTTTAATTTCCACTATATCTTCGTTCAATATAATATTTTCTTCTAATAGTACCTACATTCTACAAAGCTTTGTTACTTTTGGTAACTTCAGGTAAAATGTGAATTTTATCCGAACAAAGTAAATAGTCCTTAAATATATTTACACGTCTAAAAATCGGAAACTTTATTACCGTGCATTTTCCTTTAATCCTCAAACATTGCAGGCGCTCACGAGTAGTGTTTAATCTTCTATTAGAAGCAGGTAAGTCGCTAAGTTAATCAACATGAGCTTTTCATATTTTACTAGAGCTACTGAGGAGCTGAATATAAATTTAATTGAATGTTTTCTACTTATTATTTTCCTTGACCAATATGTTTTATTGGTATCGTATTTTTACTAGACTAGTAATAATATATTATACATTTTCAAAGAGGTTTTAACGAATTAAAATCTTTTTGATAAGAAAGTAACTTGTAGCTTTCCATAAAAGGCTGTCAACACACTGGTCACACATATCTCGAGTACTCGGAGGGTGAAGAAGTATCCCTTAAATATAAAAAAGAACATATTTCAATTTAAAGCTCAACTTAAAACTAGAAGTTTCGTTAAAACTCCGGCAGCGAAAATAGTGTAACATTTGCAAGTGAATAGACGTTTAAATGTAATACATGGTTCTCGTGTTAACAAACACGTAAACAAATCATTAGGTGTATTAATTAAAGCTATTACAGCCACTCAACTTGATGTAGTGATTTTCATTTCCTGTTCGAGAATTATTTATACATGCCTTGTCTCTGTCGCCACCGTGTTAGGTATTTATCTGTAGGACATTATCATTTCTTAGGGAAAGTTGAACTGCTTTGTTGAGGAACAAACGCTTGATACTAGAGTAACTTTTTTTATCGTACTGCTAGCGGCTATGATACTATTTAAAATGATTTATTGCTACGTAGGTTGCGTCACGTGGTACAAAGAAACTGTATTGACAGCTAGAAAATTTAAAATTTCGCAACAGAAAAAAAAACATTTAAAATCTGGAATGCATCACTAGAGTGTAGCAGCTCGGCGGTCGTGTTAAAATGCGCGCGTACCAAGGTCCACGTTTGCAAGTGGGTCGCAAGACCGGTTGTCCACATGTTACGCTTCGCCCAAATCTCCGAGATTTTATCTAGACTACATAATAGTGTCATTTGTTCAAAACTTAGAGACCAACCTTAAACTTTGGTAATGCCTTTTTATTGTTTAAGCTGTTTGTTCGTCAACTTTATAAAGTTCTTAACCTTTTCCTTTATTAATAGTTGCAAATCAGATTATTGTATGGAAAATAGACACTTTTATTTCTCGTTCTCTAAATAAATATACTTATAACATTAAAATGACTCAATTATTTAAAACGTTATCTTAATACAAATGCGCAAATTTAGTTTATTTTGATAAATTATTATGCATCGCTGTGTCGCAAGATATAAACGGGTTGTAGCGATAATTGTAGCAAGGTAGGACAGCAGCGACTATTATACAATATTATCTTAATGAATAATGTTTAATTAATGAAGCTCTCACAGAACACAAAGGACTAAGCCCGTATTAAGAAGCCTTATCATACGTCCTACACAAACTTCGTAAAAATATAGATTCGATGATTAGAAAATATTTTTATCCTGGTCAGAGTAAAAAAAGAGAGAGCAGTGTTATATTGGATGTATCCATTTGATTAAAATGCATAAATTTCGTTTTGGTAAGCAGTGAAGTAAATCGAGTGTTTTTACGTAAAATATGTGTAATATTTGTCACATTCGCTCAATTGTAGAGAATTTATAGTATAATTCGTTTAAAAATTGCTTTTAGTCGTCGCACTGTTATTAAGTTACTTTATACTTTCAATGCTCGTCGATAAAATACGATCCTCACTTGCAACATGGGGACTGCGAATAAATATACTAAATGAACACGAACGCAGCATGTAATATGCAATATACTTAAAATATTATTATACATTTAATTCAATAGTCATAATTCGGCCGGCGAAAACAATTTAAAACCAATTACAGTCGAGCGTTTAAAACGACAAAAGTAGTTTACGATCGACAAAAATTAAACCAATATATAAAGCTTACAGCGATGATTTAATCCCGTCGACAATCGTTCCGATACGAAATAATAAAACAGTGCACGAGTCTGGAAAGTTCCAATATTACAAACACAGACTTACAATCGCAATGTTTAATTATAATAAAGTTCTTAGATTATTGTAATATCACTGTTAAGTGAATCAAAGAAATTATTATTATTATTATTTCTATAATAAAAAAAATAATCAAAATGTTCCATTCAATACTTATATTACTTCAACCTTCGTAATCAACATTCCTGCAAGATTAAATAATGAAATTTCATAACTGTTTATTTTTATTACATTAATAAATGTGTGTGAAATCTACACGAGTTTTTCTTTTCTAACGCCTCATGCCTTAACAATGGATGGATCTTTAAACCTTTACTAATTCTTTGCATGTTTCTTTCTAATACTTAACACTGCTTATTTTTATGACAGGTTCTGGCTGAATCTTCTGAAAAGGAAAAATGCAAGGTACGTTTCAAATTACTTTGTAAGCTAGTCTTTTTAATCCCAATATCTAAAACAACTCTTTTTATCCAAGTATGTGACATCTAGTCAAGCTTATATCTATCTTATGGCAGCATTTTCTATGATGTAGGTATATTTCAATTGCCTTATAAATGCACTGTATAAAAATACAAGTTCTGAAGTTAATAAGTCACGTTAATCGCTCCTATTTCAAAACCAGTAAATGACTTAAAATGATTTATGAAGCGCAGAGATCGTGCAATTTAGTCATTATCACGACTATTATTAGATATCACCCAGTTCCCTAGTTGCTCGTTTTATGTAATTCGTTAAACGTTTCGCATGTTTTGATGTGTTAATTGTGTAATCCTTGTAATGTTGCTTTACTCGTATGATACATATGTATGTATAATATAATAGATAAGTAATTGCTTACATAAAGTACGTACTAAAGAATAATTTACATTATTAACAAGTTAGCGTTATTTAAAGTATTGTAATGTAAATATGAATTTAATAAACCATTCTAGATGCCAATTTCTTGATAATCTAAAGTTGTTTTAGAATAAAATATTTTGGTCGTTCAGGGAATCAGGTTATATACGCATAATTCCTTACAATGCTTAATATTTAGTCTCAACAACAAAATGCCTAATATTTCGTCGGTAACAACAAAACGAGGATCAAATTTATTACTCAATAATAATTCGATCGCGATACGGAGCCAGACTCACCTACTTCCTAATCTCGGCATCACAATGATGCCAAACTGAGCTATAAACAATAAGAACATCATCGTAAATTCTACAAATGATGTTAGCCCGACGCGCTGCCTTTACACGGTACCAACGATTGCTTTGCGGCTGCTAAAACAGCAATTAATGTACTATTATAACCTTTGCGCTTTGGTAAATTTATTTGTATACTCATTACTCAGATCACAGTTTAATTTATATATGTAGTACCTATACAAGATGCCAATATTATGGAATTAAAAAAAAAATAAATCTGTCTGTTAATTAAGTCTATCATAAATCTGTAGTTATTACAATTCAGGTAATCCCTAAGGAATTTGTAAATAGATATTTTATACTTAGTAAGGCCGTCAAGCAATCACCAGAGCTGTCAAGCTCCGCGAATGTTCATGTGCGCAGATGACCAATTTCCATCAGGTGGCTTGCCTGCTCATTTGCCTCCTATGCTATAAAAAAATACATAAAATATCCTAACCGCTATTTATAATTGAATGTTTTCGTTATTATCTTTATTATTAACACAATGGAAAAATAAAATGAATGTTAGTGATCGCTCTTTCTGTAGCTTCATATAAAATCGCGTTCGAATCGCGCGATTCGCTGCCACTACACTACGCAATAATTCTCAATTATCTTTAACAAGATTATTTATAACCCAACTTTTCCACTATTAGAAGCCCTAATGTCTTGTTATTTTTAAACAATTATGTTTTGTTGTATTTCTTATTTGAAGTATTTCTTTAAAACAGAGATCCAAAGCATACACTAATATAGTTTAAAAATTAAGGTCCAATAAAAGCCTTTTAAAAAGTATTCGTAACGTTTTGTCTTAGATCAGTATGAAATTTACTGTATCAGGATATTTATAGTAAAATGCGTTTTGCTGAAATTCCTGCAGTATTCGTTATGCAAGCATTTAGACAAAAAGTATAATTTACGTCCGTTCACGCGTGGCAGTAATTGTATAAATAATTCACGTGTGGTGGTGTGTAAGAAAACGTAATTGTCACCCCGCTGTCATCAATAACAGCAAGGAAGTTTAACAATTTACCGGACTAGCTTTTTTGTGGCCAACCGACGTGTTCTGGAAAATTTAAATTTAAGGGCACTTAAATTAGGAATAATAGATACTATCTATACTATATAGGTTACTACATAGGTTTACTTGGTTTTGAGCATATGCTCGATCTTAAGTGCCCTTTAGCGTTTCTTGTGCTTATGCGCTAATTTCTTAAACTACGGGTCTGATTTTATAATTTTCTTATTATAGTTTATGAGGAATGCTAAGGACGGCTTAATCCCAATTATTATTAATTAATTAGTATTTGTATTGTACTTAATAATGAGCTAGCCGGTTTTGGGATACGCGTTTCGCTAGTTACTTATTTGGGTGATGTATAAAATGTAGTCAAGCGTCATAGGTTAACAAAGCGCAATTTTCTCGATTGCTGTATCCTATGCTTTATTCAAAGCTCGTAAACAGGCTTGTAATAGTATTGAAAGCTATTCCACGATACAGTGTCGTGTGTCGCTAATTTGTTGTATGGAGAACGGGTAACGGCTGTGTGCGTAAACATTAAACTACCTTTTAATTCTCTAACTGCCTCGGGGCGTCATATAATGTAGTATGCGAACTAATTTAAGCGCAGTTTTAACATGTGCCTACAACGTTGTAAATATTATTCTCGATATCTAGAGCTATTCTCGTCTCTAATCTATGTTGTTTATATTTACATAGAGATCACATATTTTAAGTCCCAAGTTAAAGGAATAAGTAAGCAGATAGGTACGTTGTTGTGACACTTTTTATACATTTACGTTCCTTTAAAGATTAATTTAATTTATGTAAAGCATATTTAATTTTTGATTTAGTGCATTGACCTAAAATGTTGTCATCCTACTTGTGAACTGGACTAAATCTAACTTATTGCAATGTCATCATATTCATTTCTAAACAAAAAAGATTCGTATAAGAACAATAATAGAATAATAAAAAAATAAATAATAACATTATTTTTCACACGTTTGTAATACGTGTGTCTCATCGATTGGTTATATGACTTACTAGTTGTTGCCCGCGGCTCTGTCCGCGTGGACATTCATATAAACTTTGACCTCCCCCTTTTTTTTCCAGTTAAAAGTAGCCTTTGTTGATTCTCAGGCTCTAGACCATCTGTGTACTAAATTTCATTACAATCGGTTCGTGGTATAAGCGTGAAAGCGTAACAGACAAACAGAGTTAATTTCGCATTTATAATATTAGTATGGATTTTGTAATAGACATACTATTACAAAATCCCTACTAATTCCAACCACGTAACTACTAAGTATAGTATATTTCATCTTTTAAACTTGCAACATTGATGTTTATCAGCCGTGTTTTTATCTTATTTATAATGACTGGTGTGAAAAATTATATTCTCCCATCAAGAGCTAAGTGAAACCGGATCAATATATCACTAGGAGTTTTTCGACGACCTTTGATGACGTGTAATTAAAGGAAGCAAGGTGCACGTCACGCCGGCTCATTTGTTTTATGAAAACCCGCTATTATATGTGTTATGCAATTTTGTCATACACCTAAGTAGTCTTAGTTCATTCTAGTAATACTTTTGCCTCCGCAATTTCGATAGTTTATGTCAATATTTTTCAAGAGACTTGTAGTTGTAAAATGAAGAGAGCTTTTACGTAATCACGTGAAATTTGTATACGTAAATGATAATAATAATAATCAATGCTATAATATAAATTTAATATAATTTGTATTTAATGTCTGTAATTATTACCTTAAATAATGTCTAAGAATACTAAAAAAAGTATAGAATTTAATTAATTATTTATTGACGCTTACAACGCCAACGAACATAAACAGGCGTTAATAAGCGGTAAAAGAATCAAGTAATTTAATCGAATAATCGCGTTGTAAAGTCCGTACAGTAATTTCGTAAGTCACCGCAATCTGCGAGTACCGTTCCGACCAGTCTGTCAGAGATCCATCTCAGGTATTAATCAGAGTTATCAGCATGATGCGCTTATAAAGCAGTATCAAGAAAAATTTAAATTCGAATGATGCCCTCGGAAGATTTCGCCAAAATATTCGCCGCTCACAGTAGGTAGGTACCTTTTGTGAAGCTTTATAAGAGGTTTTGAGTTCCTTTGTTTTTAGAACAATACGGAATTAATTGTACGTATCTAATCATTTTATATTTGAACTTTTTTTATTGTGTGCCAGTTTAAAAGATGTTTTTGTTTTGTTTCATCTACGTCGCTAAGCATTGCCATTAGCCACAGACAATCAAGAAATAATGAAAAATCAATGTGTTAAAACGATTCTATTAAATGAATTAACCTAGAGCTTTATCGGATAAAATCTAATTATAGTTACAGAATTAATAACAAATGCTACCTAAAAACTCGTAATTAAGTATCGTATTAATATAACAGCTCGTTTCATAAATTGAAATTAATTGGCAAAATGCTACATTACTATATTTCAAAAGAATTTGACATTGACAAGCTGTTATCCTTATTCACTAATTGTAAATTGTGTTTTTTTAGTTATTTAAAGTATTTTTAACAAATTCGGTAGCGCTTTAATGAACGAAGTAGGTATGTAATTAAGATGAAATTTACAAGATCTTTACATACCTTGAAATAATATCGATAAAAAAGGACATCGCATGTTATCGAAAAAAGGCATCGATTTATGAATCGAAAATATGCTTAAAATATAGCACATGTCGCAACCTGAAAGAGATACTTAATTTATTATGTATTTATAATTTGTGGTTAAGTTAAAACTTTAAAGTTATTTATATTTATCTCTTATGTTGTTTTCGTCGCTATAAAAACGTGTAGGATCGGGAATCTAATAGTTTTTTTCTATTTATTGACAAATCATTAGCCATGTAAAAAATACTTTACATATAGGTATAATTTTATATCTATAGTTATCGAAAATTATTTATTCTTTTTTGAATTAAAGAAAACGTTATATAATTTCTAGAAATGCGTTGATCTGTTGATGTCTAGACCGCGCGGTTGCACCGTTGTATGACGTCACTAGAAAGAGATGCAATCGTGCGCTCGAACAAGACCGCTATATGGAAAAAACAAGATCCCAAATAGGGATCACATGGCTCTAAATATTGTGATAAATGACTTCTAGTTGATGATGAAGAGTAAAGCTTTCGCGCGCTTTTTGAATTTCGAATAACAGCTGAATTAAAATATAACTGTCAGGTTATTTTTTATTAGTTTGCGCGTCAGTGTGAATTTAGTTCACATGTGGCGTTAATTCCGTTACAATATGACGACAGGTTTTTATTTATGATCAGTATTGATTGATGGAACAAATGGTAGGAAGTAAAGATGGGTCTTGTAGTTATCGTAAATGTAGTATGTGGGTGATTTTTTTATATATGGCAACATATTCACAAATATATGTTTTTACGATATGTCAAAATATACCTTTACCAATATTTTTTAATGTCAGTTTTTTACAATTTAGAATTTACTAGACAAAATAATTAATCTACAGTTTTTTGTAAACTGATTCATGTTATAGGTATTGCTAAATTATGACAAGACAGAGTGAAAAATAAGATCTAGGATGAATTTCTGTTATTTAAGCTGTCGCGACGAAGATAATGTGAATTTAAATGGCGTCGGCTCTATTAACCTTTGCCATGCACGGAATATTTTTGAATATAACTGTCAGTGTTATTAGAGGATTACATTTAAAAAACATTTAATTTTTTTATGTAGGAAATCACTTAGTCGGTGAATAGTGAACTTTATCATAGTGAATGAAAAAAAATATGATTTATTTTTTCATATTTAATTGTGTTCCGACTCACTGTATTTATAGATATTATTTATTTATTTATTTATTTCACACTTTGTTACAATATTCAAAATTAACATATTATTGGATACAACATTTGTAACGGGCGGCCTTATCACTTACAAGTGATCTCTTCCAGGCAACCCATTATATGGAGAAAAGGAACAAAGATTAATCTGACGGCGATATGCAACTGGTATGATAACATATTGTAAAGAATATAAACTAATTATATATACAAACATGATATGATTTTAAATTATATTATGATATTAAATTTATATTATGATATTAAATTTTCTTAGACATAAACCCGTTATTAATTTACTAAATTTTTATCCAAATAAATTCAGCGGTCAAAATAATGAATTTTTAAAATTTAAAAAATTCGTGATAACAACTTAGATATTATTAGATACATCTCATTCAATGGTAGCAGGTAATTTAAACAAACCATCCATTTTCAACCTAGATTTTCAAATGCTGATTTTGCATATTATTTTACCTGCATAAATATATGTGCTTTGTAAAATTAGCACCGACATAACACTATCATCTCAATCTATGCGCACGCGCATTCACGTTTATTACTGAGCCTCTCAATCTGTTCCTAGATTTCTCTCAACATTTTTTATTAAACGAAATTAGCTCTTACCATCTTGCTATAAAACATAATTTCCTCCGCATGCTTCAAAGATTTATGACGATTTAAGACTGCTAATTGTTTTGTCGATTTAAACAGATAGCCGGAAAATGAATTTATCTCTTTCCAATGAATAATGCTTTGATATATCTATCTCCTTTCTCCGGTGTTTATCTAAGATCATAGTGTGGACGGTGTGTTGAAAATATAGTAATTTATGTCTCAATTATTGTTACGACTCAATAAAGTAATTATACGTTGTAATAACGGTGTATACTGTATATTCTGTTCTATAGCATATTGTTGTAACACCAACAAGAGATTGTAATAGAGATTTAAGCTAAATAATTCACACTGCTTAATAGTGGTTACTGAAGTCATAGTAAATTTATGTTTAACAAAAAATATGAACCGGCATTTTCATTCCGCTTCAATTGTCCCTCTAGATATATCATTGCCCATACCAAATTGTATTGAAATTATATTTCAAAGCTGAATCATAACGATGAGCAGTGGGTGATAAAGAAAGGCTTGGTGAAAAATTATTTTCATTCTCGCCGAGACTGGCAAAAAGTTGTTACCACTAGAAAGCCGTATATCGCTGCTCATGTGTCAAACATTTTAAAAGCAACCGCTGTGGACGAACTATAACATAACAAACTACGCGCTTGAAAAAACGTGTAACTTTTTATTTCGTTTTCAAACAACACTGACTTCTGAAACAGATCGTAAATTGGCACCATTTTTTTAAGTGAGTAGGACGATACTATGGGGTCGTATTTCCAGGTTCTTTATGATGCTTTTATGTTGTCAACGATGCATTAAAATTCATGCAAAACCGAGTGCCGAGCGTTGTCAAGTACCGGGTGCGCGCCGCGCGGTGACTGACGGATGAACTTGTTTGTCGATTGTAATTTTGTCTTTGTCCGGAGCTAGCCTGATAAGCTCACAAAATATTGTGACACTCGTGAATACTAATGTAGTCTATTGCAGTATTAGTATTTAAACATAAGGAAGAATTGTTTAAATATAAATATGAACTTTGCTTAAACAATTTATTAACATTATAAAAAATTACAATATTGTGATCGTATACACATATCCAAAACTTAACTCAAACATCACTCTTGTTCTTTTGATACAAAACTTTGCTTCTGTTTTATTTCCGATACATCAAGCATGTCCATATCAGCTTTGAATATAATATCCATTATGGCTTTCTTGACATGAGCCAACGTGTGATTGTCGTATTTTCTTAATTCGCTTGCTACAAGTTTTCCAAAGGAATCGTAAACATCGTCCTGTTGGAAGACGTTTTTAGTTTTAGAGATCTGGAATTTAGTGACTTTTGTATTGGCTGGCCTTATTTGTTGATCTGCGACACTGACCCAAGTCAAAGGTTCATCTGTGTCGTTATTTTCTAACTCACCTTCGTTTTCTGATTGTGTGTCTGTATCGTCTTGTTTTTCAGATTTTACCTGGAGTGTGATAATACATTTGGAATTTTAATTAATCAAATAATAGCCTGCATAGGATGTATATGTTAGAGAATCAGCAAGATTAAGTTAATTATCAGTATTTCATGTTGCATTGCTAACAATCAGTGCGCACATGTCGCACAGGCGCCGCTCCCGGACGCACTACTGACTGTTTACAACTCATGACATTCGGCATAACTTAATATTGATGTTTATGGTTATAAAGCATTATCTATGACAATTAATATTGCCATTCTAATTAATCAAACACACTTAAATAACCGTGTAATTTTATACTCTCTGACATATAATATATATATAAAATACGATGTGTCATGTGATAGATAAATGCAGATTAGTTGGATCAACTATGTAATTTTTGATATTTGAGACGACTAATGTTGAGGAATTCACCAGAATCAATATATATATTGTTTAAAAACGTTTCTTAAATATTTGGTTTAGATTGATGCAAGTATAACCGCATTTACTACACTAGGTCTATGGGGTCTTAAAACATATGTTAAATGACACTTAATTAACTACTTTTTCGTATGTTTTGTTTGTAAGTCTTGTAACAACGATTACTTACATTCAGTGGATCAACCGAATTAGTCGAACTAGTTGAAGGTCGTGTGTCTGATGGTTGATTACTTCTAATATCAGCCAGAAATGAAAGATGTTTGAACAAAAACCATTTTGAATTGTAGGCAGTTCCATCTGAAAAGAGAGTTAATTAAAACGAAGTACATGTGTTTATTTGATATCGTTGTTATATATAAAAGTTATTAAAATACTGATTTCGCTTCTTTTCTATATAAGTGTTTTCAAAAATTTAGCAGTGAACATAACACCACCCTTATTAAAAAATATTTATATAATATCGAACAGCTTAAGTATTTACCTGCGCTACATTTTCGACATTTGAATCTTTCTTTCCTCAGAATTCCTCGTATATTGGTTATTTTCTTCCTAATATCATTGACTGGTAACTTTAATTTCAAACTGATATTTTTCCACGCGATTTTTCTCATGTCTTTTATGTAGAAGCTTGCGTCTAATGTATCCCATAGTAATCTATGCTGTTGGTATAGTTTTACGAGTTTTATAGACGTTTTCTTGTCCATAATCGTACCTTTTCGTTTGCTGGTTTGTCGCATACTGTTTGTAAAGTGTGAATCATCAATATGGCCGCGCGGTGTTGCCGCGTTTGCCTCGCGTCCTCGTGTCGAGGCGTGGCAAATGGCAACCTCGCGGCGCGTCTGCTTTGTAATAGCTAGCCACCAGTCTAAAAAGTTTAAACCATTAAAAAGTTATACTGGATGTGGCAACATTTTTAATTTGATAAAAAAAAATATAAAACATTTTACAAACAAAGCGTAGATAACTAATATTATTACTATTTTAACATGACTGAACTGTGATTTGCTAAAATCTATTCATAGATATTTAATTAGGTCATTTCATTCACAGGAATCTCAAATACTTCTCTACGACTAACGGTTCATTTTGTGATTCGTTTCTTAAGAAATTCTGAACAACAAAACTTATAAAAAGTATAACCGCCCTTATATTATAAAAATGTTATATGTATATAGATGTAACCAACAGTATAAAGCGCAAGCGCGAATTGATAAATCCAATACTTTTTGCGATCAAATAATATTTCGTTGCAAGTTCAGTCGGACGATCGTAAAAAATTGAAGTGGTGACATTAAATCTCTTTTATGCGTTCTTACGAATAACTTTTCATTGCAAAAATGACTGCTTTGTAACAGCGAAAGCCACGTGTATTTGTATATAGTATATACTTTTCAATTTGTATGAGAAATAAATCATGGCCAAGCCGGAGGCTGGATGAAAATTGATTTTTAATGGTTTTAAATGAAGTTTTTTTGGATAAATCACTGACGGTGGTCAAATCGAAAGGCGAGTTTATTAAGGATATTAAGTGATTATTCTGTTATCGAAGTACAGAGGTATATTACGAAATATTTATCGCATACACTTATACATACGTAATGGCCCATTCGAAAGGTTAAATCATTCAGCAATGAAAGCTGTAATGCATGAATTATATTAGTGACAACTGAATTTAATTTAGTCGATGATGTATGGGATATTCATAACGTGGTATTATAATGTTAAATGCATCTTTATTATTATAATTAATTAATATTAGTATTTGCAATATTCATTTTAATATAGATTCATAGTATCGTTGTATAATAATAAAAGCCTCTTATTCCGAACATTATTATATAAATATATTTTTTTTTATAATATACCCTTGTTTCGGAGTGTCTTTTGACAAAGGCCTCCTCCAATTGCTTCCATTGCCCTCTATCAGTAGCTACTCTGGTCCAGAATGGCCCTAGTGCTTGGCGAAAGTCGTCTGACCATCTTCTTAGTATCGTTGTATACCTATATAGAAAACACTTTCAGCCTTTTTGAATAAATATCGTATATTTTTAAATTGCATTGCATACTGGGAGTGTTTCATACGAAGTTACGTATACGAAATACGTCGTTCTTTTACAATACTAGCTGCGGCCCGAGGTTACCTCAGATATACCTCGACGGATACTTCAACTAACTAAAGTAATATTAGAAAAATAGTTTAAATAACCAGGATATTTCAAATGTATAAGTAAAGCAAAATATAATTTAGCCAATTCAGCTGTGGCCTGACAAATAATTGTTTTGAAAGATGACATCAACATCTCACGTTTCTATCAAGTTCAGTTTTCTGAGAACAATACAATTGTTAGATCAGATTAAAGATACATTTAATTCTGAAGTTGTAAACATTTTTTAAAATTGCACTTATAAGTCATTAAAATCAAAGAGTTAGTTTGATGCACGATCAATCAAATAGACTTTGTAAAACGTTTTAATGTTATGGGTAACTCCGTTCTAAGTAGTGACTAAAAACCGTGAGATACCGCAAGTAAAAGTTATAAAAAATTTTAACATGATATTTTGAATAAAATTATTATTCATTATTTAAGATAGTACCGTATCCATACTAATATTATAAATGTGAAAGTGTGTTTGTTTGTTTGTTTGTCCTTCCTTCACGTCGTAGCTAAGCAATCAATCGACCTGATTTTTGGCATACAGTTTGAAAAGATGGAGAGTAACATAGGCTACTTTTGGTCCTAAAAAAACAAGTTCAAAATTATCTAATTCTACGAGCGAGGCCTCGGGTAAAAGCTAGTAATTACAAAAAGAAGATATTTTTTATTAAATACTAGCTGTTGCCCGCGACTCCGTCCGCGTTGACTATCATAAAAAAATTATTCACCTGGAAACTGGATAAAAAGTATCCTATGTCCTTCTCCTGGTTCTAAACTACATCCCCACCCTACATTTTATATATATAGATTTAAATGTAAGAAAACAAAAATGTTTTTTATACCTGTATTACAGAATGGTCAGGCTACTGACCTAGTATCTAATTGCAATCAACATAATAATTTCGGATTATGCAAATTCTCTGAAATGTGAGTGATGTTCGCTGTGATTATATAACGAAAAAATAAATATTGGAATGTTACAGATAGTAAAAATTAAGTTAATTGTACTTTGTCCTTCGCATATTAATAATATATATACGTTATACCTAGTACACGAATCGTAAACTTTTAACTTACACGTTAAGAATTATACTTTGAACAAGTTCAATATTTAAAAGTCGAAACCTTTGATACTTACAAAGTTAGGCTTGTGGAGTACCGTAAGAACTATTGATAAGTTGCAAGTTCAAGTTATTAAGACTTTAAAACGATCTTAAAGTATAGTCGGAAAGCTTTTAAAGCATTTTAAAGAAAAAATATTTAAAGTTGATGACGCTCGGTGGCGAAGCGTGATGCACTTAAATAAATTACATTAAGCCACAAACTTACATAAAGATGGCCTGCGAACATCGCCAAATAAATCTGTGCACTTTCTCTCTTGACAGCGAGGCTTATTAAGTTTGGTTGCCACAGACTATATGCAATTGCGTTTTTTATTTTTTTATTTTTCATTACTAGCCAGGCTTAATTTTTCTCTAATTTAAAGGTCAAGTAAAACCTTTTTATTTGTTTCTTTTTTGTTTTGCGTAATGCTTTTTAATAATAGCATTACGTAAGTAGTTGTATTAATATACAAGTTAACTTTTCGATGTTTATGCACTCATATAATATATAGAGAATTTAGGAATTTTATTCATAACTATCTACAGCTTCCCAGCGATTTGTACCAAGCTTTAATTTGAAGGTAATGTTTGTTAATCAATGAGTATGTTAATCATGCAATAGTTATTGTGTATAGTTATTATTAACTAAATCATAGTATCACTTTGTATGCTATTATAGTTTGTTGAATCATTAAGAATAATGAAAAACGCTGGCGCTAATGTCATGTCTACTTCATCCTACTCTACGTTGAGGGCTATATTGTAAAATGCATTTCGGTGCCGTATTTTTCGCAGCGTACTCGTTACGCGGTGGAATTGAAGTGATAAGATTAATGTTTATTTATTATAAGACTAGGGAATCTTCAGACCTCTACACAAATAAATTTTGTGAGCAATATAACTGATTAATTGTAATTTTAAAAGAGTTAAGCTATTGCCTAAGCAATATCTCTTTCATTTAAAGTAAATTAAAAAAAAAACAATAAACTCATAACTTGGGGACAGCTATTAAATTTTTTTTATATTAATTTCTTTATCAGATTCGTCTCTATCGCGACCAGTAGAACATGTCTAACTACACGCTATGGTATAGAGCGAAAATCTTAAATAGTTGTTAGTAAAATTATAAAATCATTATTATCTCTTCAAAATTACGTTCAAGGATTTTTATTGATAAAATTTTTGTTTTAAACCTTATCAATCGCAAACAACAAAATTGCAAAGAATTTAGTAATTAACCACTAATGAGACTTATTACTCCGCAGCGATGTCAGAGATTACTTGCGAGAGAATTCTTTTAAGACTTCGAATTTTAAGAATTTATTCCATTGACAAAATAATTAAAGTTTAAACAATATAAAATTTCGCTCCGTTTAAAAGCAATTACTATGATTGATATCATTTATCTTATAGTATATTATTTTTATTAAATAAAAAAAAAATTACATAAGAGAATAGTAAATTACTCTATGTATCTATAGTTTATACACTGTTTGTAAATGACGATGTTATCACTAAATATATATTTCATACATTATCATTTTAAGACCTTTGAACGGATAATATAATTAATAATACATAGATATAGATTATATGAGACCGCTTTTACGTGGGAGAGCTACAAACAAACATCGCAACGAAGCTAATTCCTCCCAACAGACTTAAATAAGCAATCAATTTTATTAACTCTGACATCGATATGATCTTTGCAGTATTTAAAAGTAGGCAATTTATACGCAAATACGAAATACTTCGACGAAAAACACACAGGAATAACATCGCGGGAATAAAATGTGATCCCTTTTTGCACTCGGCGACAATAAATCGAAATATTTAAGGGCGCACACACCGAGCATAAATATGCAAAGGCTATAACGAATATCAATAGGTATTTCAAGCCTAAATGAAATGGCAGAAACTGTTTAATTGCATCGTTTGCCCGCCTCAGCGTTCATTGTTTGTCTCACTGGTAAAAAGGTCCCTAAAAATTTTTCCAATGAATCGTCTCGGAACAGTTTACATATAATATAGCATACTTACGACGAAGAAATCCCGAATATTTACATACAGTGGACTTGATTTATCATCGCGGGAATTTCAACGTGCTTTTTCAGGCAATTTTTCAAGCTGTAATCTTCTAATCATTCGAATTCTTATTATAAACAAACATTTATGTTTTTCACTGTAAGTAAATACAAATAATTTAATGTTTTATATAAAGTGTATGGGTACTTAACATTTAACGTGATGTAAATCTATATCTATATGTTTATCGATTGATACAAAATTGATCCCTTAACTAGATGAGATTTACATACTATTTTATTACATTATTCAAACATTAAATAATTATAACACAATGTTGAAGAATCGCTCAATTATTGCACCATACAGTATGGAATATTTAAAACAATTACAACGAATGGTAATGGTTCTTTTTATGAAAAACGCAACATTATCTAGTTCACACACATATCCAATCAATTTAATAAGCGAACTTCTTACACGTACCCTGGCCCTCGTTAAAATACCTTTTTTTGTTCCTACTATTAGAAAAATAATTAAAAAAGAACTTCATTACAAGTTCTGCATATCAAGTAGCATTCTTCTAAGTATTAGGAAAAGGTTTTATAAAGCAGTGAGGTAGTTAAACGCAATCGTTATTCTAATGGTCTTAATTTACAAAAAAGTTAATTACAAGTTGATATATGTTTATAGAACAAAGTAAATAAGTCTTGGCTGTCGTAATAATTATAATTTCAACAATTTTTTATAATTCTGTCATAATGATCAACGATACTATATATATACAGTTTAAACTAAGATAATTAAGCATATAAAGACGGATAAGTCTAGTCATAGGGATTAAAATTAACAACGTTTCTTTTATATTACATATTTTTAAATGATCACTCTATAATGTTATTTTACTATATACTAGTAATACATAGAATAAAACAAAATCGCTTTCCGCTATCTGTCTGTCCCCAGGAATGGTTTATTTTATAAAATTATGTAACACTATGTGTGTATTTTCAAACTATGCAAAGATAAAATGATTCCACTTGAAGTTTAGATACATATATTCATAATATATTCGTCCGAACTCAATATGTAACAAATTTACGCACAAAAACAAGCATGGTACCAGGATATAGTTGATTTCAAAACCGAATCAACCAACTAGTCTCAATAAGAACTTTGTAACAACAATACTCCAATGAAACCGACTTTAGCCAGCTTATAGCCAGCCAAATAAAAAATGCGTTAAGACAATTTGTGAACTTTATGATGCGTGTGCTCAGCGGGGTGCTATCATTAAGGGTTTAATTGGTGTGCTTCAGAGCTCGTATTATTAAATTAGTGTAATGTCGATACAATCCAAATATAGACACTTTTTTGTTCGTTCCATTGAAATGGACAGCCAACTGCTATTTTTATAGAGACTATACTATATATAGTGAATTTAAAGTGTGATTTCTCACTAATATTGTAACTGCGTAAGTTTCTGAGGATGTGGTAATGTAATAGAAGTTGGTTACCCACTTGGTCACGCTCATACATTGATCTTATTGCCATGGAAACGGACGCTACGCGAGAAATTTGAATAGTAACTAAACGTCATATTTGTAGGTTAGATTGTTTCATCATAGTTTATTATTGTAGAAGTTGGTTTATGTCAAGAAAGTTTTTATACAAGTACGAGATAGCCTTGAACGGTCAGCGGAAGGTATGTAATCCAATACTATGAGTAGGTACTATTTGAGTCATGTATTTACATATTGATCACGTATAAAGAAGTTCTTTGTGATAGTTTAGATTAAAACTATTACGTAATTGGGATACGCGGTACAGCTTGTTATAACATCTCCAACGAGGAGTGCCTTCTATGTAATACTAATTAGATATTTTGTATTGTATGTATGATGTTGAATGATACTCGTGTTGTATAATTGTCTGTATTCTTCTCTCAATTATATTCATCAGAGGATTTTTCATGTATGTTCACGGCTCACGCATGCTTGGGTATTTTCCTATACAAATAAATATTTCCAAGAAAATAGATACCATAGTTAAGATTAGATTTCTATTGTACATTTATTAACTTGTATTGAACAATATTGTTACAACAATATTTGTATTCGTAATAATATCGATTTAAACCGTTTGGCTATAAAGCTTTTTCTTACAACAATTTGTAAGATAAAAAGTTAAATATAGTATGGAAATGAAAATATGTATATTGTATGTCGTTGACGTCATTTTAGCTAACGGACTAACTTCCTACAATACCTTTCTTTGACTGACGTCACCACGACGAAATGGTTTTCTTTTGACTAATATCATATTTATAGATAATTTCAATTCGAAAGTTTATGATAATAGTAGGAAATGTGTCACAACTAAATGCAACTGAATTTTAATATAAAATAAAATAATTCATGGTACAGCTTTCTTGTTAAATAGCTAGGTGCATCGTGCATTGTATGCAAGTAAGTGAACACACGTCGTCTTTGACCCAAAACACTTGATATTTGGGATCGCGGTGTTACCTAAGAGATATATCATCCGCTTCTGCCCTTGCGCCGGCGCCGCTGACTCACCGGTCACCGGTCAAGGATAGGCAATTGTAGGCTAGGAGCTGGATCGCTTGAATG
>JADANM010006502.1:4203923-4252778 GCA_026213755.1 Eurema hecabe
CTTTGCTTAATTTTTCAATTCTCGTAAAAGCAATTTATGCGCATGATAATCAAAATCAATAAACATAAACCCACCTTGATTTAAAGTGGTAGTAATATTATATGGTTATTGAATCTGACGCGTTTTTAATACATGGTTCCGAGCGATAGGACTTTCGTAAATCAATTTGATTGAATATCGACAGTTTGTGCTTTTTAATATCGACATTTAAATTTCCTTTATTTATTCAACTTCAATGCAAAATGTATACTCATTGTGGATATTTATGTCATCTACTTAACTTATAAAAATGTGTTACGAACAAAAAGGTTTCTTATCAAGTAGTTTTGAGTTTCTGATTCTTTGATAAAATATTAACCGTACGCAAAAGAAGTTAGTCGGTTCTTATTATGAAGAGATCAAATACAGTGAAAAAGAGAACCAATATCCGTTGTGTACCTTATTACTGGCATTTTACACTTGATTGCTTAAAATATGTTGACTACCGGTGTTAAGAGTTCACGCCAAGAGTGCTAACAAATTAAGACGCTTGCTAAGTGTTAAACAACCTCGAACCTTTCCACATAAAACAATTAAATCTCGCTGGAGAGGCTTGTTTGACAGTTAGAGGGTCAACGGTTCGTGTCAGTTGATTAGCTGAAGGCGGGTTATCTTTCTCAAACTGTACGCGGAAGACTATAAGAATTTATGCGTTTATGTAATAGAAGTAAGATAAATTCAAATTGGAGGGAATTATAATGTTAATAAAGTTAGTTAGCTCCTACACTTTGATATAAACCATATGACACTCTTAATACAGCCATAAAGATTAGTTATAATTTCATACTGTCGTTAGTGAACATTGATTTACTTATCTAAGTCTGAATTTGTTTAATTACCATAATATTAATTCGTATACTTTAACAGATCTGTTGCGTATTATAATATGGAACAAACATTTGACATACGAGTATGTATATGTCGTCATGTCGTCTTCTACGCCACAAATCGCTTTAGCTTATAACCTTAAAACGAGAGTTCGAAAAGGTTCAATACCTATATTCGTTTTCCCATGCTCCGCCCACAGTTATAAGGTTATTGTGTGTGTTTGTAATTATCGATAAGGGGTAAGAACCAATCCGCTTGGATTCGTGTTTATCACACGACAATGCATTTGTTCGTAAATGTATTTTGTTAAAACATACTGAATTTTAATTGTCTTTGTGTCAAAAACAAGGCTTGCTCTGAGATTTCGTGTAAGCATCTATCCTTTGTTAAAATGAAAAAATCTCATTTTTCAAAGTCTAATAGCTCCAAACATTGCTTTAAAACTATAGTTACTTACCTATAAAATTTTAATATCGCAAATTTGAATTTGCGCTTTAAAAATGTTCTTCTCCATCACATTATGAACATTCCGATATTAATAGTGTTATTTGTCACAGAACTACTTTATATAGATATTTCTTGTCCTTCTGATGTTAGGTTATCAAAGAAATAAAACAATTTTGACATCTATAGGCATTTATTTAAAACGTATAAGTTTGACAGCTTTGTCTGAATAATTACATTTAAAGGTACATAACGCTCTGCTTTATCTGTAACAGGCGCACAAGACACACAGTTAGTTTAGAAGGGATCCTAAAGTTTTGTTTAAGGTAACGTTGATTACGCTTAGGAAGAAAAAGGAAATAAAATATAAGCTCACCGTGTCTTACTTCACCCACGCCTCGTATGACGTTATTTATTACTGCCTTTACCTTAGCCTCTAACTAGCTTATACTTTTGTTGTACCTCCAATTCGTGTTAACAAATTAGACGTAGTCTTTTGCAACTGAGGCGCTTCTATCTTATACCTGTTCTGGGTAGTACTACATTGGCTATGGACTGGCGTTTCTCTTACCATCAGAAGGGCGTCCAGCTCGTATCACCACTTCATAGAATAGAATAAACCTTAATATCGTACTTTACATGGTTCAGTTGTAATAATCGTTTTGAATCATATTTGTTATATAATCTATTTTATTAAGAACTTGATACGTATCAATACAAATGAATAGATTGTTATTAAAACATACCAAATAACCATTAGGCGAATCACTTCCACTTAGTATAAAAAATAAAAGTTCCTCATTATGTTTTATAACCACGGTTAAATTGGCATATTCGTGATCACGTTCAGTGTAGCCATATATGAAAACTTGTCTTGTTTCTAATCAATAATTTAGATACCTGAACCAAAACAAAAATGATTCATACATTAACAAGGTGAAATTAAATTAAATTAGTACTTATATAAATCTTCCCTTCGGCCTTCTTAAATTAATTATTATATAGTGCATAACCACATACTAATTGTTTTCGGATTCAACGCTTATTATGGTTGATAACTGACTGAAAATATAAATTCAAGATAATTCATTAGAAGTATATAATTCACAAAACAAGCATTTATTTACTTATACGTACAAGCTTGTACGTATAAGTAAATAAAACAATCTGACACAATATGACAAGCGGCTTTCTTATCAAACGCTCGCATGTCAGACGCCAAACGCAAATCTTTCTTAATTAATGACATGGCACCCAGTGAGCCCAGGTGTCCGTTTGTGAGAGGCGGACCTTTGATTTATCACAAAAAACAGTAATTTAAAAGTTGGACCTTTTTGCATTGACACACCCACGCGTCTCCTACGCGCGAGCTAACAATGTCGAAAAAACATCGTGATTTGAATTCGCCCGGTGCATTTTAATTTGTATGATATGAGGTAATTGCTGCCTCGTAATCATGGCTGTGTTATCTACAAAGCATTGAATGGATTCGTTGAAATACCTTTTTAAATTAAAGCGTATTATTTCAGACTATTTCGAGTTATTACTTTAGGCTTATTCTAAGTTCTTCTATAATAGAAGTTGAATTTTTTAAAAGGATAAAAATTAAAAAGAATTGCAAGGCATTTTGTTTTAGCTTATTTCGCAGGATTAATAAATCTTATAATATATCTAATAACTTTTTTTATGGAAAATTAATTTCAAAAATTATAATATTTAAATAGAGAAAAATAACCCGGGATCTAATGTACACGTGAGGTATAACTCGAATGGTGAATTTAAAGAGATTTCTTAGAATATAATTATCGTGTCCACGATCACGATATGAATCATCGTTTGTATGATACAAACGGAGTAATACAATGATACCAGATGAATACGATATAATACTACAATGGTTCGCGATCGTATCAAATTTCACTCGTGCACAGGAGTACTGAATGTTTGTGGCGCTTATTTTAGCCTCGCAATTAGCTTTTCTTTTTAATAAAACGGTAACGTGTCGTTTAGGATAAGGAAAACATGAATTCAATGAGTTCTGATCTTATTATTTCCATTAATTCTTAACACATCAAATTTTGACTTGGAACTTTATCATAAATTAAACTTAATATATAAATCGCTTAATAAATCACTTACGTAATCTGAAAATCTATCTTATTTTTCTTAATTAGAAAAACTATAACATTTTATGTTTTTATTAACATCCTGTTTATAGAAGTAATTTGCATTGATATGGATTTTAAAGTCCTTTTCCTTCAGAAAGTAAGCTGAGCTAAAGTAACAATCGTCACTGCAAACAAGGTCACTTATCACAAAGGTAACACTCATTGGCGCTGCTCAAATATTGACCGCCGTCTTCCGGACACACATCCTTCGCTTTGTGTTTTTAGTGACGATCTGGTATTTTTGTTGTTATCTGGGAAATTAGTGGGTTACTAAAATTTCAAGTAATGTGGCGCCAAGCTAAGTTTTAAATAGTTTTATGTACCCTTGCTATGGTCGAATTCTTAGCAACTTTAGACAGTATTGAATAGGATTTCGTTACAGTAATCTGAAATTTATATATTGATTGAACTGAGCCTGTAACCAGTCAACAGCAACAGCCGCAGGAGACTTTCAATATACCCAAAACAAATGAGATGTAGATTTATAGTAAACGTATAACGAATCAATGTTCGTTTTGGTCTGTGGTCTGTATTCTAGACTATTGTTGGTTAACGCGCAGGACAATGACCCATTTTCGTGTATGAATATTTTAATAATGACTGTATGAATATGACGTATATCAATTATTAATAGTACGTTCTATTTAAAAAGAGCTATTAACATACTTTCTCGCTTATTCTTCTCTGTAAGAACTTCTTTCCGAACCTGTGGTACATATTTTTTTTGTAATACCATGATAATTACTATACGTATACAAAGCCAAGTTGAAAGAAGATATATATGTCTTTGACCGTTGTCTATGGCCTCGCTTCAAGCCTGTTGTTCCTTCTAATTATGAATTTCCAAAATCCTCAAGCATGTTCTCAGCACTCAACGATAAGGGCACCCGTTCACCAAGAGGGCAGAGAAAGCGATGTTATCGCGGCAGTTTATCTGGCCGCGTGCGATCGAAAAGACGCCGCCGGTTTGTTCTCGCCGCGTGTGCACGGGCCTTTACGTTTATGTGCACGCGTCTCTTATCTAGCGATTACGTGAAAATCATAATAGGAGACTCTTTGTTGCCATGACGCGACGAAGATCGTTTAGCCGTAGATTTAAATAGATTTTGCTATATTGCGGTCCTTTGAGAGTTTTTTATTGTCCTTGGAAGTTGCGTTGGTTGCGTTTGGTTTTTTGAGGAACGTTTGTTTGTAAGTTCCTACACAGCGTGGTGGATAAGTAGAGATTAAAAATAATATATACATTTGCGAGGTGTGAAGATAAAAAGAGGTATAACAATAAATAGGAAATTAAGGGATAAAACAGGGCATCTCTACAATGAATTTCTGCTGAGATGCTATAACCATTCCATGTTTTATCTATGTCGTAATCTTTTCATTTAAAAATTACGGAAAATTACATCCCATACATTGCTTAGGATGTTAACGACTCATGTTCTACAATTTTCTAACACCATATACTTTAGAACATTGAACCTCGTTATTTGCACAATCATTTATTTGCCTCCAGGAGGCATAAAGAAACTCCGACACACTTATGATCGGGTAACAATTAGCACAAAGCGTATAAGTCAAGCAGTATGTAGTATTGTCTACGAAACAGCAGGGTGGTCCGATACCACCCGGCTACCAATATTTATTAGCGACTAACCGCCCAGCGCTACCAATACAGATCAGTTAGTAACTATGACATGTCAAATTTGTCGAAATCACTCACTTCATACTTACTTACTTTTATTATATATTTTTAATACCAATTGTGAAATGTTGCCAGTTCTACACTGATAGTTGAATTAAAAACTCTTAATTTTCGATATTTATTGTAACGATTAATATTGTTAGTGTCTGATTGAAAATTGATTTAGTAATGTACCCCTTAATACGTGTAACGAAAATTACCTGTGAGCTTAAAAATGATAAGATAAGTTGGAAAATTTGAATTTTGAAAAAGGTGTATGTAGTGTTTAGAATACAAAATTGTATTGAAAAACTAAGTATCGCGTCTAAGTATACAAACAATCGCAGTTTATGTGGCCTGTGACAGTCGTGTGAGGGGATTGTATAATTATTCAGAATGAGTGGCCGCCCAGAGGCCTCGGTAAGGGCATATAAGTCGCGTCGTTAATAGCGCCGACAAGAACACAATGCCGGCCCAGCTTTAGATATAGCACCGTACTGAAGTAGCCTGCAATAATCTTAGTTCATTTTCTTTTAAAAATATGCATATTCATCTATATAATAAAAATTAATCGCTAAAAGTGTTGCGAAATGCATAACTTGATAACAGCTGGACATAATTCTCTTTTTAAAATATTCCTTGAAGCATGATGATGGTTCTTAAGCAAAGAAAAACAGATAAGGTTTAAGAAACAGCGTTAACGAAGCCCCGTCGGACCAGCTTGTACTACATAATAATAGGTCGCGTTTATATATAGGAATTAACAAAATTACGGAAAATCTACACAGACTAAACTTATTTATGTATTAACAAAGAATACCATGTAGAATGTGGATAATAATCCACATTAACAATTTTTTTTATATTTTAAATAACTGTCATAAAAAAAAAAACAAATTATACAACTGATACTAATAAGGTACATCAACTTTTTAAAACTTGTTACACCATTTTTTGTAACAAGTTTTAAAAAGTTGTTACAACAAATTGTTAAAACACTCAAATGCAAATAATGTATAAAAATAACTAATAAAGCAAGGCATTCCATGTATATCGCGTTAGTGATCCGTTGCATAGGTTACGCTATGTTTAATATGTCGGCTGTAAATAGAGCAGTGTCACGCACACAATGTCTTGGAGTCGAGACACGGCGGCTGCACTGATTCAAAGCTTCTCATTGTGCGATTATTTAGAAATGGTTATTGTAATTCATTATTGCTTTACAAACATATGTAGTTTTAAATTAGCCGGGTTATTCATAAATTGTTTATACGGCTTATGTAGGTATAGGTAGAAAATTTTAAGATTTTTTTTGTTGGTTTTAATATTTTCAAATGTGAGAATCGTTTTGTAATAGACTTAATATTGGATTATTTTTCATATTTTTTTATAAATTTTGGTTTTATGTATCTATTGTATTTGTATTATAGTAATATATCAATGGCCCTATATATAATATACTATACCATATTATATTAAAATAGGTTTGAAATGAACACTTAATACGTGAGTGTTATAAACGTTTTACATTTCGTAGGCTGCTAACGAGCAAAAAGTTTCTCAAGCGCGAAAAGCTGCAAAATTGATTCAATATCGTATAAAATTTCATTTGGTCTGTCTGAAGAAATCCAATGTATAGCGCTTTCAAAAGCGCCGTAATTGTGCTTTGAACGAAATTAGCGTGGAATTAAAGTCTTGATATTTTTATGGACGTGCTAAAAATCAATTGCCATAAAATTCGCACCTCACGTCTGTGAGAGGAATGGGAGGGGAATAACGACCTATTGAGTCAGATAAAGATGTTGTTGAAAAAACTTCAATGAAAGACTTTTCGCCATTGTGGTAGCTACAATGGGTTGTTAGAAGTTAAGGAGGCTACAGATTATTGACTGCATCGATCGCCGTGTTTTGATACTTTAGGTGAGATAAAGATTAAATGTTTACAATTTATGCTACTGTTACTATACAATTTAACTATTTGCAATAAATAAGTTGACTAGTTCACCAAATTCTTACGTATTTCTTGTACGTTGTTTACGTCACAATATGGGTACCTGCACTTACGAACAAACTAGCTGTAGATAGGTACTCTTTGAATAAAAAGTCCTGAAAGGAAATGGAAATTTGTGACACATTTTTTTCAGCGTTAACAAAGTTTCATTTCCAAAAGGGTCGTCGAGCGTGAAGTCCACTTAATAAAAGTCGCACTAAAATGGGTTTATTGAATAAAAACGTGGAAGATCCGAGCGTCGACGGCACGTGTTGTTTGAACGCTAAAAACGGGCGAGGTGACGCCTTTGCGCGCCGAAAGCATATCTGAAAAAAAAGAATTTAGTTTTAAACGAGAAGGTATAGAGAAATTAACGAGCTGGCGGAGATATCAGAATATTCTGACAGTAAATGTAGGCCTTAATAATTTGTAAATAAATTAAAAAGCTTGCTGCTGTAAAAGCTTTCTAAAGTCTTTATTTTATTCTATATTGCTATTGAATAATCTTTTTTTAATTCCAGTAGGCACGCTAGAAATTTGTAACTAACGGGCTGACGATATTCATCGTTTTTCAAATTTTCATCATCGCCATCGGGTCAATGGATTTACAAAGCGTTTCGGAAGTGCATTTACATGTTCAAACACGTAAGCAAATTCTGGTACAAAAATGTTAATATGAAACAGTAGAGTACGCTGAGTGTTTGGGCGATTTGCCGAGTATCAGGCATCGAGCGGTGAGTGCGTACCGCTCCCACGCTGTCGCCGCACAAAAACTAGCTCTCATTAGAATGCGGCACACGACAGCGCCGCGGCTACGTACGATACCCCGCTTTTTGGATGCCCCTCTTTTTCCGACCGCTAAATAAATCGCGATAATTCTCCAATCATTATAATTATTTTGGGGTTGATGTATTGCAGTGAGTAAGGTTTGGCGGCACTGTGGATGACATGTTATTGGTATAAGACGAAGAAGATATGGCAATGACCTCTTATTCTTAATGCAAATCAAATCTCTTATAAATCTATTATTTTTTTTTGTATCGTCCCTTTATGAAGTTGTGTTTTTTAATATTGATCTCTCATGTCATCGTCAACGGAAAACTATTTAGGCACCTCAAAAGCAATGAGCAACGATGTTAGCAAGCCATGTAACTTATAATAGAATGAAGCACATAATTGCAAGCACTTAAGCATCCGGTATAGTGGTTTTCATCGTGAGCTTCATTCGATACAGCTTAGATAGTTGCATGGAATTTTTCACGCGGATATAGTAATAGTAATGCAGTGGTCAGTAGTTCGCGTCCGGTACGCCTGAGACCAGGGGGCGCCAGACTTCACGGAATCCAACGGAACTCAGTGGGAATTGGTTTAACAACGTATGTAGCGCGGTGAGAGTGCATTTCCTGGTCGCACTTTTTACTGCATAGAACTAGAACGTAATGTTTGACTCTATTGATTGATAAGGGCGTAGGATGTGAGTCATAATATGATCTGTGATTTAAATTGACGGTAGACTAGGGGGCGCTGTTAATTGGTTTGAGAGTGGCGAGATTGTAATCCTTTTTATACATCGTCGTTTTGATATAAAGTCATATCTAATATTTTTTATATAAATGCGTTTTGAATGTGTAAGTTTATAATACTATGAGATATTTGAAGGCAAACGTATATTTATTTGTAAAACGAGCGAAGTGAGATAGCCTTTTTATTGTTATATAAAAAAAAATATTATTTTTTAAAGTAGATTGTATATTTTTACCCGACTACGGCAAAGCCAAAGGAGAGTTATTTATTTGTCAGGCTTTGTATGTTTGTATTTATGTATTTATGTATGTATGTATGTTCATCTGTTCCCTAGTAACTTCTAAACCACTAATCAGAATTCGACAAATGACATATCATTAGAAGCGTCTTAATTGTCCGCTGGTTATAGGCTATATAGATTTTCACCAAATTCAATGTGGCGCCCTCTAGCGGACAAAATATACAGAGTAAAAAAATAAAGTTAAGCTAGATATGCCGTGTTTGGTATCATTTTAAAGCGCTTCACTTGTACATTTCGAATATATATATATATTACTAGCATTTGCTTGTGACTTTACCTGTATTCATGGGGTACTTTTATACTTTTTCAGCGTCGTTTTTTGTCGTAGTTGGGTTTTAGTTTTTTTACTTTATCTTGTTGTGTTTTTAAAACAGTTTTTTATTATTCTATTTTTTTCAATTTAACAAATTATTAGTCTAATAAAATTACAGAGCATATAAGAGTATTTTCGTTCAGAAATATATAATATGTGGTTGTAAAAAGTTGTTTATAATGTCGATGTATAGACAAGAAATTAAATACGAGAGACTGGGGGGCGCCATTATTCGAAGAAGTAAATGAAAGTTGTAATTTATGTATTGTGGGGTGTTCCAGTGATGTATTTCCTATGTTTTTACGGAGGTGAATGAAAAACAGTCTATTAAAATAGTGGAATTCTGATTGAATACGAGTAACAAATTGTTGACGTATTAGACCCGTAATGTTTATTTAAATGCGATATTGTTCATGCTTAATGATTTTATATGGAACATGGCCACATAACTATTAAATTCAATATATTCTACCGTTGAAAAAGAGTGTTATATTATTTTTTACATATAAAGTTTATTAGACTTTAACAAATTCTAATTTTAGAAAATCATTTGTTATTTCTAAGAAAATCTAATCGTTTTTGTTGAACTATTGGTTGTTATAATTTCCCAGAAAAAAAATAGGTTCTTATAATTTAACAAAAACCATTAAATCTTTTTTTTCAAAATTCGACTATTTAGAAATAGTGCGTAGTCTTATAACTACTATAACCCGAACAAATAAAAAAGTATCTAACAAAGTTCACTGTAACCAGTTACTAAGCGTTCTACAAGTATCATTGCAATTACACAGAGCTATCGTTACGGGGTATTTTTACCGGGAAATCGTTCGGTATTTTACTCCACAGCCAAGATTTAATTAGCAAAACTGAACGTCAATAATCCGAGATGTCTGCATTTAATGTGAGAACACTGAGCTCTGGTCAACTGATGACACTTCCACGTACAGCCATAGAATATTTTAATAGATATGACGTTTTAAAGAGATTAAAGGGTCCAATGGGAATAAGGGTAAAAAACGATACTTTTTACAAACTTGTATTTATTATACATTTTTTTTAGTAAATGTGATTCTTTAGAAAGTGGTCATCGGCGATCATGAATCTAGTGGATCTTAACTTATTTCGTATTGTGATATTCTACGAATACGAGTTCTTATAATTAAGCTTATTAATTATTTTTCAGAATATTTTTCAAAATAATTTTCCGTTATTAGTATAAAAGTAACGATTATACTTGGTTTTTTAAAACAACACATAGAACGTTACCCTATATTTATATATTTTATGTTTAATAGTTCTAGTTTTCAAATTATGGCACTTACGCTTTGAGCCGTATAATGCTTAATGTTAAATGTTTCAACAACAGCAACGCTTCGCACAATCGAGCACTCAAAGTTTACAAGTCAAAAGTTTACGTTCCAATAAGCTTCAACATAATTCGGCAATGTGCGCCACTGAGTCGCACTATGCTCTGTAATTGTTGTTTTGTTTGAAAACTAGGTTTATGTACCTAAGTATCGGCTCTGCAAGTAATCTTTGCGTGGGCCCGGGCTAAGCAAGCATTCTCGCGCGTGCACGTTTTTGCGTCGCGGCCGCAGCGATGACTCAAATATTTACGTTTATTTATTATCTGTCTCAAAATCACCGCAAGCCACTTAGTTCCAGATACCCGTTAACAATCGGCCCTTTGAACGTTTCGCTAAAACAATGAAACTTTACCTCATACATTATTTAGCTTCAAATTACTTTGGGTAAATGACACAGAGTCGTGTTCATTAATATACGATTTTATATTGGTCGTGTAGTTTATCGAATTATCGATTTTCAGCATAAATTGTAATCTGCACTTTTCAACGTATTCTATTTTGTTATTCTTCGATCAGAGTAAGAACTTAAAAGTTCTTATTTCGTAAGTTTATATTTACATAAAACCGGTTTGTTCATATTATTATGTTCTAACTAGCGTCCATTTTTAAAATATGATATGGAATTGTATGACTATACCAAAATTATAACTCATTATTTCTTATTAGGCTTCAATATACAAAAAAATATTTATGTGTCTATATACGACCAGAACATCTGCATCATTAATATCAAACATCTATTAACAAACATAAAAACAAGTCATATGCATGGCGCGTACTTTACGGAAAATGACAAGGCATTAACATAAAAAATAAGCCCCATAAACTGTCGCGGAAACAGCACAGAACAATGGTAAAGTCGAATATACAATGTACACAATAAAATAATCAGACCAAGATCGTGATTTGCGTTATGATCGCTTTTTTACGAGATCTCTTTGCTATCTCCCGAAGGCTCGCGATACGGTGCGCAAATTATGCACGCTGCCATTTTGTAGATTAAACACTGAAAGGGCTACAGGACTCTTCTAAATTAAAAATCTCTATAAACTTAATGGCCTCTTTTTTAAACTATAACTTCTATTGTGTCGGACAGACCTTCCCACTTTGACATATTAAATTACAATCTCAGTTTAATAGTTGTTTAAATTAAAAATAAATGATAAACTAATCTGTGTTTAAAAATCAAAAGTTCTAAAACATTCTAGCAAATTATATATTTTGTTTATTAATTACTAATCACCTTACCGTCTATTAAAGCATCAGCAGCAGCTCAACGCACACGTAACGAAGTGTACTTGCAACAAAATATTAAATTATATAAATGATTTGCGAGTGTAAAACTTATAAGTTATTTGTAACAACTTATATGTATGTGTGGAAAGCTCGTATTATGCTATCGCTACAATTAATTGATACGGTATTAACGTCTTTGTCGTGGACAACCCGACCTGCCCCCGCTCACGGCGAAATTAAGCTTATTTTAAATTATGTAATTATTACTTATTGATAAACAAATACGCTGCGTATTGAGTGCTCAGTTATTTTCATTATTTATAGCGCGCAGTGTGAATGTAGGGTAAACAGATAATTATATGGTTGTTATAAAAGCGTTCGCAATTTATGATTCGGTATAGTTTATAATCTTTATTAAGTGTTCATATTTATTTGCGTAATTTTTTGCTAAAATATTTAGCTCATATATTGAAATTTTGTTGACCTACTATTGGTTCAAAAAAATTGTCTTTGTGGAAATTTACTTAAGTAATTCAGAAGGTCGGTCGGTTTACGTAAAAATTAATTGAAACATTAATCTCATGATTGAACATAAATAAGTTAGTCGCAAATAAAGTACGATTTTTGTTATCCATTGCATGTCGCCAAGCGCCACGTATAAATATCCATTACAGCTTGTTTTTCGGGACAAAGAGAGAGTGTTGAGGATCAAGTTACCGTAAAGAGCGTTTTAATTGAATATATGTTTTTTTTTAATTATTTTTTTCTATGTAGGGATATTGTCGGCTCTAATCGTTCGATGTCGAAATTATATATATATTATAAGTCTCGAATAAATATAATAAGCGCGACTCAGAACTTGACGCATTAGACGATGCAAAGGCGGTCACTAGTTCCTTTCTTTAATTTGAAGGAAGAAAGCATTCCCCCAATCATATCTCGTATACATTTATGTGTGTTTAAATTTAAATAGTATATAGATAGTGTGCCCTAATTTGAAGCCTTTTGAAAACCGTGATTCAATTGCTATACTGACAATTAATATTAGCTATCTTTACTATGTAACACTTATCAATTATTTTCTATATATACCTACATAATATAGAAAATAATTAATTGATTCAAACAATACATTCAGAGGCATCGAAACCATACCTAGTCTAATGTAGTGATACTGTATTTAAAATCGCTTGCGCTCTTCACCGATTCTACTAAAACAATTTCTTGAAAGCACAGTTTTGTTCCGATTAATGGATTTAATTAAGCAAAAATGAAATAACTGGCAAAATCGTGCTAATGAACACCGCGAGGCGTGGCGCGGTGTGTGCGGGAGATTGTTACTCTGATACAATAATTCGGTTTATTGATCGCTTGTGATCCGCCCCGGCTTCGTACGAGTACGTACTACGGACTGCGTATTTATTAGTTATTTATTTGAACTCTAAAAATAAAAGGTATTGGGTTCCTATTTTATTCAAGGACTAAACCACAGCAAAATAACAATCGTAAATTTACAAAACGTCCATGTAAAACTATTAAAGTGGACTTCGCTTTATATTGTGATTAGGCATTGTACTTGTATACATGTCTGTGTATGTAACAGGCTGTGCTGTTTTTAAGAATTAAACTGATTTTTTATTTACCGAACGAAATGCATACGCATTATTAAACATTAGTTTTCTATGGATGGAAGATGGTACTGCTACTATGGCCTTTTCGGCGACCGGCCTGAATTAAATTAGTCTAATGGCATGGCTGTAGTAGGTCCAAGGTCCTATGACCTTACAAGTGGCCTGCTTGTAATGCACTGCACCTCCTTAATAATTAATAAATTTGATAGATCGATTAACCAATATTACCGACATTATGAGTTATTATGATGAGAAAACTAATTGTGCACGTTCGCCTCCAGTGAAATGTTAATAGGTATACTTGGTATCGCTGTCATCTTGCTAGATTGGCTCGGGAATCGAACAGGCGATCTGGGCTGAGAATAATTCGGTTAGTGTCGGGAGGTCATGGATTTTTAGCCGACGGACTTAGCGCGTGCTAGCCGACGGCAGGTAGTCGTGGGCTTCAGAAATCGATGTCGATGCTTTGTTAATATTTAATGTATGGGTTTTTGTTTTGGTGGCCGACTGAGCAGGAGGTTCGCCTGATGATAAGCCATCTCCTCCGCCCTCGTCATCATCATGAGTATGCGCAAAGATAAGTGGCGTTGCCGGCTTTTTAAATGGAAGAGAATAAAGGAAAGGTTAAAGGCTCTACTTACTAAACGAAATGACATTTCTGATGAATGGCCGATTGGCTTGGCTCTATCTGCTACGATAGATGTTACTGGTTATTAGCTGGAAATATATACCCCCATACTATATATGAATTTGTCTAAATTGGTATCTTGTTTTCAGTGAAAAATATAAGAACTAGACACCTAATATTTTTACAATAGGAAGAAATTTATCAGTCTTATAAATTCATTTTCATACAATTTTTTCTACATATCTTTGCTAAAATATCTCCAACCAATAAACATATAAACAATAATGTTTAATCGTAAAAAGTGATTCCGATTTATCGATACAAGGCACATCACTAGTCTGTCGGTAGTGAAGCGCGTAAATCGGTGCGCGTGACGCTTGCGGGTGAGGCGCGCTCGTAATTCGCTCCGGATCGCCCCTCACTCTTTAGCTAGTGTTGTACTTATCGACTACACCCCCTAATTGCCACTATCGATACGGACATTTCACACTATTTTAAGCTATAAAAGGTAATAGCTTAATCATTGTAATACATATATAAAAATTGTAAGCTTCTTTTTTTATATCTGAAACATAAAATTTCTTAATTATATTGTGGTTTATTGCATAGCTTACAAATCTGAAAAAAAAGTTCTTAAGGATTATATTACAATTAATATTATCGAGATAAATCAATACATCTATTAGCATCGAATAATTTAATTCCCAAAGCTAATAACGCACTTGCCCCCGCAATAAATGCGAGACGCAAATAAAGTTTATTACCGCAGCGAACTACAATGGCTTATTTTTAAGCGTGCCTTTGTCCGGCACGCCTTTAGAACGCCCTTTGGAAAAAATAAAATGTGCATATGATTATACCGAGCAATATCCGAAAAGATTACCATCTTATCTCGCCATCGGACATGGGGCATCGGAGCCACTGTATGTCCAACGATTCGAATTACGTTTTTACTAAACTTACTTGACTATAAGTCGGGAAGATTTAGAAGTAGGAGCGAGGTTTTAGGATTACCGAGTCACAAAAATTAAGTAAAAGTTACCATAAAAATCACTTAGGGATTACATCGTCCTACTAACTGTCATTGTCGAATTACAGAACAAAATATTTTTTTACAAAACTAATATTAAATAACATTTTATTAGTCAACTCAACGATTATTCAAAGTAAAATATTTTGAAGGCTTCGGTGATTTTATTTGATTTAAAAAAAAATTTAAATGACAAATCGATAGTAATATGTCAAAGCCTTTCAAATAATAAGGTGGCTATCATAGAACTCATCATAACACGTTAAATATATTAATAGCAGTAAAAATATAAGCAAGAACGAATAAAAAAATTATAGAATGTTTTAAAGTAATTTATAACTCAAAAGACTCAAAGAAGGCCATAGAAAACTGAAAGGCCCTTACGATATTCGCAGTCGTGCGCTCTAAAAGACGTCTTATTAATGCATGTCTTTGTAATCTGTCTCGAGAAATCCCGTATTGTGTCCACTTTCTACGCAGCGTTTGCGAAACTTTTGGCGACGTAAACATTTACGAATTAAAAAGTAAACACAAAGTTTTCATGTCGAATCGGTAATAAGCTTTGATTTTGAATAATCGTCTATTTTCAAAATTTATTTCTTAGAAGGAAATTATTAAATTTGAGAAAATTGATACATTTTATCTAATTCTGAAAATTAATTAAATTTCTGTGTGTTAATTTTTCAAGTTTTAAAGTGAACATAAGGGTATAAAAACATACCTACATTGTACATATATAATTAATATATTAAAATTTAATACCAACTATATTTTAAAGAAGGAAAGAATACATGACATGACAACTTGACGAATTCTGTTGAAATCGGTTTCGTAAGATATTGGTTGTTATTTTTTACTCGCCATGTGACATGGTTTTTGTCGTAGGTTTTCCTTAAACTTTGAGCTTTTACCTGTAACTGGGCAGATATTATAATATAATTTTATCTACAATACGCGACAGTTTCTACGTGCCTTACTGATACTAAGACAGCGTTTAGTTTCCACTTAGATTTCTATAACCGTCTAGAACAATGGATCACGTTTAAAGGTGCGTAAAAATCTTTTAACGATATTGTCCCGTTCAATTAAGAAGGAACGAACGCGGAGTTATTTTCTTTAAGAATTTCGCGCGGCTACCCTTGGTCTTGTCAATAAAGTCCATATAAATTGCCTTAACCAAGCAGAATTTGAATATAATAGCTGGGCTCCTATGCTTCGCTTTTTAGCCCCTTCAGTTGAAGTCCGCAATCGCTGACCGATTATATTGTAAGCAAATTATCTGCTTGGATCTGGAAAGCGGTCCGTTTGATTGTTTTTTGATGAAAATTATTATATTGAGATTTGATGTAATACAAATGGAGATACTAGATCGTATCTATTCGCTTCTCGCTTGTGCGTCAGTGGCGCGGTTTGCGGTGACTCGATGAACACTTGGTTACAGTGAGATGTTTCTACGAAGCAGTACTTCTTTATACAGGGTTTATAACAAAAGAAACATTGAAATATTCTTGGTAAAGAAAGTTTTTAACTATAACTTAATAGATATGGCTACATTACTTTTTTTCTTTCATTCAAATTTAGTATTGTAACTATGAAACTATCAAATAGATGCAAGATTAATTTTATTAGATATTTGTTATTTTTATATTTTAGTAAATAAAACTCGAAATAGAGACTTGATTGTAATATTAAAAATATTTAAATTAATGAATATATTTTGTAAGCAAATAAACGTTAAATGCTAAAAATAAATATAAATAAAATTGAGTAAAACGGTAAATGAAGGAATGTCGTAGTGTCGCAGTGCTTAATTAGTTGTTAAATTTGGTCAACTCGAAAATCCAGTATATTTAATTGCAAAAAAGCTACATAATAAAACCGCATGTCAACAGTAATTTTGATACCGATAACCCATTGACAAACGGCTTAACATTCCGATATTGAAGCGCGTTAACAAATAAATACTTGTATTTTATATGGAAAAATAATAAAATTAGCATTTAATTGGTGTGACAAAGGCCCGATTTACAGGTTCCCACAGAAAAAAATTCAGTGCAATTAAAGTTTCAAAAGATCAATTAAAACAGTAGTTGGGTTTTGCGCAAGCGTCGTAATTAAGCGACTTTACGTAATCCGATCGCGTCCGATATCCACTGACAGTGAATGTACAGCAAATTAGGTATGTTATTTTATTGGTTTTTGTATGGCCATAGCGAAGATCATGTAATTACTACTCTTATTGATACTAGTTAAATTTTGTCTTCAAATTATTTCTTACATTTTTTTAATTCGTATATGCTACAAAAATTAAATTGAAATAATAGATATTTAAATTAAATAACTGGTAAGTGAAGCAGAAGTGTCGCAGTATGACGTATGAATTTGATATTCGAGTAAGCGAATAAATTTGACTATATTTTGACGTACAATCCAGGAATCCATTCAGATGTTATATAAGTAACATCTTTAAAGCTTCTATCCGCGTAGAGGTACCCATAACCACATAGTTGAGCGTTATTTTAAAGTAAGTTAATTGTCATGAATGTAGCTATTGTATGAATGTAGTTCGAATGTTTCAAAGATGTGTTGTCAGCCCATGTATATAAACTATTACTATATACTACTAATTATACATAGATAATTCGATATTAATTAGGCTTACCGTTGGTTTGAAATATTTTTTTGTATGTTACAAACCACAAACTACAACAAAATCCCACATCACAATAAAGCTGGACCAATTCAACACAGCTATAATAAGACGAATAAGGCAGTTATAATTGATTTATATAATTTTATTAAGTCGATACTGTGTGGTCCGCACTCCGCGCCCCCTGGCGCCGCATTTGTGCACGTCGCAAGTGCTTACTACGATATATATTTGCTTGTTTGAGATTAATGTAAGGAAAAGTATGGTTCTTGTATTGCAGCTTAGGAGATGTCATAATAATGTGGTTGATTTTTTTTTATAAACTTTTAATATTATTTCAATAATGTAAAATTTCATGTAAAATCTCATAAGAAAAAGTTGCCAAATCCAAATCGAATATTTAAAAGCGTTACATATTGTTAAAAACGTTATGGACAATGCTGAATATATGTTTTTGAATACTATTCATTGCTATTAAAAATATATGAAAATATTGGTTTTTGGATACAATGGTTTTCTTACACTGAACACGAATTTCATTAAATAGATTACTTTTCAATATCAGAGTCTAATTGAACATTTTTAATTAAAACCAGTCAAACATTTCAATGTGATTTCTTCGGTCAATATAATTTTCATACAAAATATTTGCGCTTTAATTTTCTATAGACAGGGCCGGCTTAAATTTGATTACCTCAGGGGAGTACTAAAGTTCGCGGAAGAGTCTGCGAAGGTACCCGGGATCCCCACCCGCCGCGGCAGAACGGTAAAGAGTGGGGTTTTAATCGGTAGAAGTCAGACAGACGACCGCTTGGCGCAGTGGTAGCACAACTGCTTAATGAGCGAAGGGTCGTGGGTTCGATCCCCACACCGGAAAAATATATTTGTAATTTACATTTGTATTTTTAATTTGTAATTTACATTTACATTTTCTTGGGTCTGGGTGTTGCTATGTAGGTATTGTATGTATGTTTTTACAAAAGAAAAGTATGTATATGTAATTTATTCCGTTATCTAGTTGTCATAACACAAGCTTCTGCTTAGCTTGGAACTAGATGGCGCTGTGTATAAATGTCCTGAAAATATTTATTAAAAAAAAAGTCCGACATAACCCGTGGTCCTTTCCCCGAGGTCTATGGGTATCCTATGAGGATTTCCCCACTATAAAAAAAGGGGAGTACTAAAGAATAAATATATAAATGTCTATACTTAATACAAACTTATACAAAATATATTATCTGTAGTTAGTTTTGTGCACTTTATAAGATTTATTATTAATGGTATACATCTAGTCTTCTAAACAGTGGCACCATTATTAATATGATACTTCTTAGAAATTCTTCAATATTGAGTTTATAATGTTCTACATCAAAGGAAGTATGTTCAATATCCTACCGCATGCCTTCATAGTTGATATTAAAGTATTAGCTACACTTTTAGAAAGTACTACAATTTATGAGCAAGTAACTTGCCACTTATCTATCAATAAATCATTGCATAATCTCATAGTCATTTTCTAAGAGCTAAGATAACATCGTTTTCACATTTCGCGAATCGATGGTAATTAATTTCCAATATTATGGCAAGTATATCGTCATTTTTATTATTAATTAAGTTTTATGATTTGCTGTCAATTAATTGTTATCGGATGAAGCGAGATTTCACATTTGTATGAACCTATACTATTAGCAACATAATTATATACAACGACAAGACAAGTCGCATCTGAAAAATGAGCAAAATCTTTATCCGATGCGTAATGGAACAAAAACATTATAAGCAGATATCGAACTTTTATCAAATATAAACCCAAAATTCTTTTCTCTGACCATGAAGAATACGTCAGAAAAAAGTTACTATCGTTCAAATTACAAGTTCAGTCGAGCGGTTCGAATATTTTATTGTGTTAATCTTTGTTTTTTTTAAGTAGTTAATATTCAATTAATTTTTGCTTTATGATTCTTCTGGGTTACCAAATTAAACTGTGGTTGTTTATTTGTGGGGTTTGATTTTAAATTAGCAACAAGGTAAACTTTAATAATAAGAAGACTTAATCAGTAGGTACCGAATATATTTGTGTATATGCATTATTATTAGAAAGTTTTGCGTATCACAGATGCACTAATAAGTAGAGGCTTTATAAAATATGCAGTTAACATTTCCTTACATCTAAAAATGTTTTATATCTAACGCGTAGTTTACATATACTTGTATATGAGTATATATAAGTTTAGATACAAATATGAAACACTAGGGCTCTTCCTTTATGAGAGAGAAGAGAAAAGTTGCGAATTTGAATAAGTATGTAGGTATGACTGTTTCTATATCATATGACCAAAGAAATATCCCTTACCGGTATATCAGAGATCAATTGATAAATTCAGTCATTAAATCGTCAAAGCGACTCGTTGACGTGCAAATGGCTAGATTTATCACGCTCTACAGCATGCAAAAACTGACTGCATTGACTTTGATGTATGGCTGCCTCTACGTAGCCCGCTTCCATAATATGTGTGAAAGATTAATCGATTATTATACGTTATACCATTTTCAAATGCATATTGTACGATTAGAATCAGTTTTAGTTTTATGAGCATTTAAATTTAGCTGGTTTTTGAATCAGACTTGTCACCGTCAAATTGTAAATCCATGCATAACCCATTCTAGAGCTATCGAGCTTCGTGGGCGGCGATGACCACCTTCCATCAAATGGCTTGCCAGCTCGTTTGCGTCCGATATTACTTAAAAACGGCCGCGAAATACTTAACTTTACAATTTATTTACCGATTATGATGTAAATTATTATTTGCCATTTAACAAATTAATCCAGGATTATAAAATATCAAATAAACAATGAGTTAATTTACAACCTTACAAGATATATTTAAATCAATCGGTATTTAAAATGTAACGGTCACTGTAATCATATTATTTTGTTATAAAATCGTATTATTTTGCTTCTTTTTACGATATAATATATCAATATCTATTTATGCCAATTTTCGCTACTGACTTTCCAACCTTAATTAGAAAAGCTTAGTTAAAACCGCAGTGGGTTTTAACTAAGCTTTTACGGCAATGTATGCGTCGTCTTAGTAAAATGTAGACATTAAATACTATTGACTCGACTGTCTTTCTTCGTTTGTAACTATTTCTATTCAAATAGCTCCCTATAATTGCTTGTTTCCTGGTTTTGTTTGCTAAGGATTTCCTTCGACAAAATTTGTATTGATTAGAATTGTATTGCATAGGAATTTTATGTATATTTTATTGAGGCGCCTTCGGCTTATTCCGGGGTCTTGATAGCTTTTACTCATCAACTTTGATTTGTATACTAAGTTACTAAGTTAAATTAGTTATTTATTTTTTATTAGGTATTGCACGTCAATAAACTTACTATAAACAATAAACTTTTCTAATATGTACTTTATATTAAAGAAAAGCTTAAAACATTTATTTCCAGTGTTATTGATACAACGCAGAGATATGTCCATATTTCTTGATATACCTTAATTTTATTGTCACTAACACAGTGATTAAGCTTGGCTCTTACATTAAACATAGCTAAGTGTCGATCGATACCGATCTCGATATAAAAAACGATATAAAAGCGAGACGAAAATAAAACGATACAGATTCGGTTGGATAGCGGGCGTCGGGCGTTCGTTACAAATCGTCGGATCGTTGGAATCAATTACTCGCTAATGACCGTCGGGGGTTGTAATCATCGTTTCTTATTTGTCATTCATCAAAATTGTTCGAATCGCGGCTTAAGGTGCAAGCGTCGGTTGGGACCAACTTACTAGAGTATAAACGGGTCGAAAGATCTTATTGGAGGTAAATGGTGGAGTGGAGGAGTGGCATATTATCAGACATATCGTTTTGTTCGTTAAATGTGAGCTCCGGAGTTCCATAGTTCCTTTCCCGTCCTCCTTTATTTCCTATTTGTCACATATAAGGATATGTATTAGTATGTATATCAAGATCAATCATTGAGATCGTAAAAGCAACACAGTATTGTTTTTGACGTATTGGGCTCCGGACTCTACTGACTAAATGACATCTATTAAATTGTGAATGGATAGATGGATCCTGTTTTTTCATACAAATAAATATCTACATTATTTGTAATTGTGCTATCGCGAGAAAGCATCGAGTTTTACACAGAGGAAGCTACGAGACTCAACTATAAGCAACGCTTAAGCTTATTCCTCAAACCAAACACGTACTACACTTTCAGTTAATAGTTTTAAACAAACATTCCTATTACGACGCCTGGTCGATGATTATCGCTCGGTATCGGTAAAAAATATCATTAAACACATCTATCTGAGCGAGGTGATAATTTCACTAATAATATACTCCGGGTGTAACTCGTCAGAACACTTCCTCTCTAAGTGTTTTAATACTTAAATATTTAATACATGATGAAAGAATAGAAACAATTTATTCGTAGGGCGTTTTGCTTTTATTGCATTTGAAAATTTTTGTTTCCTCAATTTGCTTTTGGTCCTACTTCAATTTGTATAGTATTTCGATGGGTAGACTAAGGTACGGCTATTATTCGTAATTCAAGTGGTTAAATAGCGTTTTTCTCGTCTAACTCTTATAGTGGCTTTCGTTCTTACGACGAATCTGAAAGGCATTCATTAGTTATCAAACTCTGGAAGAAGTTGAAACCCCGTCTCGAATATTTAAAGCACTACTTGTTTTTAAAATAATAAGGAAAGTACGGTTTGCAGTTCATAATATATATTACATAATTTCTTAAAATAGTAGACGAATTTCTTTTACATAAAAATAAGTGGCAAGGGCCACACGTTGTTATAAATAATTGTGATTAAATCGGACGCTCATTAACTGGTAAGCTTTAATCAATTTCTCGATGTACTTTCACGAAGACCGAAGAAAGTACATTCGTGTAAAAAAGAGAATTGCGTTACAGACTCGCCTACGGCGTTTGGGTCAGAATATGCAATTATCGAATGCTTAGGGATGTTCCATTGTCGGTTATATTGATGACTTTATTAACTGTAAAAATAGTAGGGAAGTTTATGAGGGTATTTAAAGGTTGGAATCTTATCACTGGTTATTAATTTGTGTGAATGTACATATATAATTATGATGTCTCATTCATAATATTTGCAGATTTTCATTTATATAATACCGCATAAATAAATAAAATATGTTAGGCTTAAATGCACATTATATTGTACATAATAATAACCGTTCATCGCTGAGATCTGCATATAAATTACTTACCAATACCTTTATAAAATCGTCTTTCTTTATCTCAACCAAAAGTAAGGTTACAATAAAAACATCGATACAGCACATCACTCAGCAATTACTGTGCGATGAGCGTCACGTTTACTTTTCGTACACTTAAAAGACACCGCGGCCCGAAATACACGCGCCAAATTTCCCCCCGACTGTACCCGCGTGATTATTGTTATTATTCTGACAGGAGCTGGCGAAATCATTACGACGTGTCAAGCTAATTCTCGGGTATCAACCTAGCGTTATTATAGGAGCCAGCACTGAAAGTTAAATGATGAGACCGTGGACTTTAACGTAAGCAGTTTTTAATTGCAGAAACACTGGAATATTTTAAAGGAAATATAGTGTTGTTTATTACATAGAAAGACAAGACTTTTTTTTAATTCAAAGCAGTTAATAAAAATGAAAAATGACACACAAATGCGATGTCGGGTAGGTATGTATGTCGAAGATGCTGTTAAATAATTTCAATAAATTACCTCGAGGTGATGTCGATCGGTGAAAAATGCGCTTGATTACGAAAATTAATCATATATTTACAAAGAATTATGACAGTCATTTTTATAAGTGAACGTTGGCTAACATTGGCTTTATCATTGCAGGTACGTCGACGGGTAGCGGTAAGCAAGAATTTTTCGCTTTATTCAAATAATCAATGCGAGTAACTTGTTTGTAAGTCATTAATATGCTACGTAGTGTAATCGAAACACTTAAGAGTGCGTACACAGTAAGCTGGTTACAAATTCATGGTGAGTTAAGCCAAAGTTTCATTAACGTTGGAGCGAGCAAAGTTAATCGTCACGTAATCGCACACCACTTCGAGATGTTTATTCATCAAATAATTTACTGCGATAGATATATAGATAGAAGCAAATGTGTTGATAAAATTGTTATTAGTAGAACATATCAATAGCTTAATCTTATTTCTTTGAAGTTAAAGGAACAAAGGTTTAAGCGTATACCAAAATTAATTGAAAAAAATATTTAGACATAGAAGAATATTTATGCATAGAAGCTGTTATATAGGTTTTCTACAATATAACAAACAAGATCTATCTTAATATACATAAATTACGAGTCACGTTGTTTATCCGTGATTGACTCCTAAACTACTGAACTGATTTTAAATTAAATTTGCACACCGTTTACAGTTTCATCCAACTTAAAAGATAGGATAGCTTTCATTCATCATATAAGCGAGCGAAGCCGGAGTGCGTCGCTAGTAGGTTTATAAGTTCCGGGTAGCACTGCACTAGTTATGGGCTGGCGTTTCTCTTAACATCAGGAGTACGTCCAGCTCGTCTCCCTACTTCATCGCATAAAAAAAAAAATATATCTGAGCTATATAAAAATGGATCATGATGTACGCGCGTTTAGCCAAGGTTTGCATATTGGTTAGTTAACAGCGCGGGCGCGGTCGCAATTTATCGACTCCGCACCGGGCCCCGACAAAGTTATCGATAACGTAATATAATGGAACAGCACTTGACTAGGAGCTAATACGATTCTTAATGGAAAAGGAGAATGTTCGCGTGTGGTACTAAAAATCGGTCAAGTGAGATTAAACTCCCGTGGAGTGGGATCCCTACTGAAGTACCTTTTTCTTCAAACTGGCTGGTTTTAATATAAAACTCTTGTATTTTTATATGCTTTATTTAAAAACTGTTTGTTTATATTTGTTACATACCACCCGTTATTTTTTTTATTTAAAGTTTTATTTTACATGCCACACTTTATAGTTGGAAGCCTTATTTCAAAGTTTTAATTGCTTCTGTAATTAATTAATAAATACCTTAATTCAGACTTAGGCCTACCAATAAACTTAATTTCATATTTTCGTGCCAATATTACTTCTACTACGTCTAGAATATTTTATATTAATATGTAACTAACATTTTTATATGACCACAATCAAACAAATGATTGAGAAAGTAATTCCATGTGTTCGGGACACAGACTTTATTTTAGCATTTACAAGACTTCAAGATGACGTTTAAATACTCTAACAAATAACTGAGCATTAGTTCCCACAAATTTAAAAGTAAACGCATTTTTTTATTATCAATACAATATGAACAAAATGGTATAGTAATAACACATATTAATTAAATACAGACAATTATTTCCTATTTTCAAAATTGTCTAATATACATATATTGTTTTGTCTAATCCCACATCTTTTATCATTACATAATAGGCCTATGTATGCTTAAATATTTAAAACTACGCAACCGATGCTTAAACGGTTTTTATAAATAGATAGAATGATTCAAGAGGAAGGTTTGTATGTATAATACGTGCATAAAATATGCGTGCGAAGCCGGGCGGGTAGCTAGTAATTAATATTTTTGTTTGATTGTTGCCTCTGTCAAAAATTTTGGAAAGCTTATTTACTTTTATCTGTCTCTGGAACTGTTGAATAATAGGCTCAAAGGTAAAGCTTCAAAGCTCGAGAGCAGTCAGGCGCCTTTTCTGTTTTGATTTAATTATTTGGCTCTTTTTTTCATTCGTCATTCTATAAATATTTATTTTCAATTAATAGGTTTTCCTTTGATATATTTAGAATATTATACAATATCTATGCCTCATTTTTATGCTATTTATATGAACTATAATCTATAAGTAGAAAGATAAGATGTTTCAACACTAGAAAATTTAAATAAATGAGACACTCATCGCTGTATTTAAGTCTATATTTACCGAGCAACCTAAGTTTAAGTATATATTTAATAAAATACAGAACATAATGTCATCGCGCTCATTAAAATAACGGCACAAAATGTTTGATATATGTTTAATAGAATGATAGAATATTATAAGGGCCACCTTGCATGCCAGAGTTATGTCGATGGGGTACTCTTTTGTTTCAATAGCCTTTGTTTTGTTTTAATATATATAGTTACCTTATTTTCAATTCGTCACCTTACGCGTGTAGCAGCTTTTGTAACGCATTATCTGCCGCGTATAACACGGCGCGATCGTCCAGCGCGATTCAGGCACAATTAAAACTTTATCAGCACCTAGCACTATTGCAGATAGTGTATGCAAATAGAATTATTTCCTCCACGGGTCGGCACGCTTCAGCATCTTAGTTCGCAAAGGTGCCGCTAGATAACGCCACCGCGATTAGATGCGCGCACAATTTACAGTGCGGGTGTGGCTATCTCGAACAATAAATTAGAAATTCGTTAGATAGAGACGTAGTGCCAATTATTCGTTGGTGCGGAATTCTTTGATCGCTATGATTTAGTTACGCGGCTGTGGAATAGTTGATCGGCAATCTTTTGGCTTAGAACGCATTGTTGAGCAACGCTGATTTCCGACTAGAATACTAGTCGTTTTAGTAAAATACAACGTATTTTATAATTATAGATTAGAATTTAGAACTAGACTTCATTAGTTTTGTTTGTCTTAAAAAATTTATTCTTTTGTTCTAGTACGAATCCTGAAACTGATAAATTTAATTTTTTGAAACTAGTTTTCAAGAAACGTCATTTAATGGTTGTGTTTGACTTAAACGTGTTAGTATACCTATAAAACGTAATAGCATGCAATAAAAGAACATTGCTATAATTCTGTGTCAAAATAAACTATTAATCGAATTATGGACAGAATCTATCTATTATGCCCGTAATTAAATAAATATTTACGACACGTGATACTTTTTGCGATTGCATTATTACCTCTAATTAACGTCATCAATGCGAAATGACTGAGAGGCAGCAAAAAGCTCTATATTTGAATAGTTTTCTAGATGTCTCTGTATTGCCTACTGGCAGCACATTTTTCTTTGACAAGTCCATTAGTTATAGAAGTGTTTTTACTATAACTAAGTAGAAGCCACAACCTGAAAGTGTAAACAACAAAGTTACCTGACATTAAGCGGATAGATGTTTACCTTGTTGCAAAAATGGAATAGGTTCTATCAAATTATATAATATAAAGGAATAAAAATGACGTTTTTATGGTTTAAACGTCTCTATAAGGAAGCTAAGAAGGGCACAAGTTTTGCTATTTACAATAATTATTTCCATGAAAATAGCAATATGATATAGATAATTAGGTGTAAATAAGAAAAATTAACTCAATATTTACATAATTAGCCTTACGTATTCCATTTCAGGAGACTGGTTATTTATTTCAATGCTTGGACAAGACTTAAGTTCAGTACGCACTTGCGTAAAAAGAAACATGAATAAGTCATGAACATCGACAAATAGTCTGATAAAGGTCAGTCGCTCATAAACGCCCGTTCGCCCGGTAAGCCTGCAAAAACAAATGACTCATTTGAGGTATTCTAATTTCGAAACGATCAATTGTAGGTACCAGAACGGGTGTTGCCACAGCCAAATAGAGATAGAACCGCGCGAGATGTCAAAAATGTTTGCATTTTCAAATTGAGCGGGGAAGATAGTGCGGGAAAGCGTGTCGCTTGACGTGTGAGCGGTCACTCCCCGCCCCGCCTCCGGCCCGCCTACCTCTGTGTTACCGACTCGGCGGTAAGAGCTAGTGCCGTAGTGGGGCTAGCTCTACACTCTACTCTAAGCTAACACTCGATACGTGTATGACGACTGTCACTTAGAATAGCGGTATAACGAGTTGGATTTAAACGACCATATTTACGTACGTGGTCTTGATAGGATCGTTGGATATTTTTGCTGTTTGCTGGTCTAAATAGCGGACTACCCTTTAATCCTATGACTATTGATGTATAAAGACTTATTAAATCCATGTTACAAATAAATATATTTTTTAAATAACAGCCATGTTTTTGAAATCAGAACAATGTATGGTAAGAGTGAACAAGGGAAAAATGGAACACTCACCTTCGAAAAATCTTTGCCAGATTTGTTCTATAAAAATGAGCACTGGCAATATTCTTTCAAGTTTTGAATTTAAAGTGAGACGAGACGTCGCCGCGCATTAGCTAGCTTAAAAGCATTTTAGTATTCGCCACTCTGCAAACAACGGGCAAATGCCGCTGGGAAACGAATTTTAAAGCTTCCACTGGAGTTTTATTCTATAATAAAAGTAATAGATTCGGGTAGCGCTAACTGAAAAATCTTTAGTAAATTGGTCTACGGAATATCATTTTTCAGACAAGGCATTGAAATTTTAAAGTAGCTCTCAATAAATTTAACTGGATGTAGCACAGCTGTGTTTAACAATCTTCTTGGTTTAATTTTATTTTTAAAGTTTGTACCATACAAAATTTAATTCAACACGGTACGTACACGCCGCAAAAGTTTGCCCCGAACGAAATACTCCTATTTTTAAAAGTCACTCGCATAATAAGGATAGAGATACTTAGCTATATACAATCAAATATGAAAGTATAATGTATTCGTTTCAGCTTACGTGTTATTTATTGCAAAGTATGGACCACACGCAGGCAATGCTAGGAAATCCGGTGCGGGCTAGACGCTAGAGAAGTCGGTATTCCTGTTTATTGCAAATGAACTCATACGGAATACAGAACATTTCTGGATGTCGCTTCGAGTTCACACGCTTCTATAATTGTTGGAACATTGATATGTTCAGCGACAATGATTCGTAATACGTTATAGGTCTATGAAGGTCTTATAACGTTAATAAGGTCTTGTAATCTTATAAAATATGCCTTAAATTTTTGAAAAAGTAAACGGTATTTTTTTGCATGTGAAAGGTTCGTTTTGTTACGTAAAGTATCAAAACACAAGTCATCTTATTTTATTTCAATTTAACGGAAGAATTTCACCTTTCTACCGCCCTGTAAATCGTGGGTTAAACAAAATAAAGAAATATCTTCATATAATTTACGTCCATATGCTAATACATTGAGAAGATCCACATTTCGCGCATAGCATGACTATACAGGACATCAGGCGTGTCTCATATGTCCACTGCCTTGATCGAGGGATTTATGTAAATCGCATTAAATCAATGTTTGCACAGCTCCTCATATAGCTCGAATATGTTAATTATAAGCTTATAGGGGCAAATCGGTTCTCTACGCGTTTATAGCATTTTTATCATGAATATTTCCAACTAGCTGCAAGATTGCATGATCGTCGGGGTTTTGAAATTATCAACATACAGAATTGCCTTCGAGATGAATATTAATGATTTAATTTTCAGAACGGTTTAATTATCGGTTTTAAACTTTCCCAGAATTACTGTTTAATCCAAATTTAAAATTTGTTTTTAATTAATAGACATAATTCGCGACCCTAATTAAGAAAAACATGTTTAAAATTTAATAAAAACATATATTAATACGAGAATATGTTTTAATTTCTTAGTAATTAATGTAAGGAAAAATATACATTTATATTATTAACATATAACACGCAATAACTTTTGTTGTTTGATAGAAATAATGATCGTGGCGCCATCTCTTGAAAGTTCCATGTACTGAACTTATTTGGGTTGAGGTTTTGTTAAGTTGCTAGTAAATAAAAATTCATAGTCAATTTTATTGTATCGTAAGATTATTTTGAGAACTTTGTTTATGAGGAAATTTAGTTTCGCATAGTTCATAGTTAGTATTTATATATGTCAATTCCTAAGAAAGTGTTTAGGGTGTTGCCAATATTATAAAAAAGAACGATACAGCAATACGTCATAATAAATTATAATAAGATAACAATCGATGTTTTAACTGTTTAACTAAAAATATATAAAGAAAAATAATTTTCTAACATTTATTGTATGTTTCGCTCTTGTGTATATTATAGCACATCCTGTTTATACGCAAAACGAAATTCGTACTTTCTATAATTTTTATCTAAATTGAGATTTGATCGTGTCAAAGCGTGTGGGCAACCTGAGTCACCTGTACCGTTTTATGTCATGTCTTACCAAAACAGGACCCGGGCAATTAAGCTTACAAGTGCTTTTTGTCCAAATTTAAATAAACACGATTCCTAGCCATATTAGGAGCGGCTACTGTTTCGTCCGTCAGGCTAGATACAGAGATGTCATTTATATTCCGAGATTACTGTATTTGGGCTAACTTTCCCTTGTCGCTATTGTCTTAACTATTGTTTTAATTGTTATTATAAATCTCGTGCGTAAGGACAGCCGTTTTTAATTGGCTTTAAGTGAGTCATGCTTCGATCGAAATAGTTGATCCTGGAGCTTTAGAAGTCACCGATAGATTAATAGACGTTCGATGTTTGATTATAACGAGATTTAAAGGTACTGGCTAAGGGTTTGAAATAAATATGAGGGTTAGTTATAAAATTGTACTTTAGATTTTTTTTTAATAATATGGAGAGGGGAGACGAGCTGGACGCACTCCTGATGGTAAGAATAACGCCAGCCCATAGCCAATGCAGTGCTACCCGGAACTTTGCTATAAAGCCCAACTCCGAGCAAGGGTGCACTACACCGACGCTCCCCACTTTGAGTCATTAGATGTTAAGACTCATTAGCTCAATCTTAAGATTCAATTGGGTTCGAATATTATAAACGTAATGTGATGATGTGTGATCATTCTATATTATATACTCGTATCTACGGCTTCTTTTAAAAGAAAAACTCCTTATACTTTTATCCTTTTCCCTTTATTAACTCTATCTACCAAGAAAACTTTCCAATGTAAGACGTAGTTAAAATAACTTCTGTACAATTACTAAATCAATCTGAATCAACGAACAATTCGTGAAGTCCTGTTATCTTGGTAATGATAGTTTTGAAACCAAGCCCGTCTCTTTAATATGCGATAGGAAGTAAGATAAGCTTGTATAAACAACGTTTTAGAAACAAAATGAGGCTTAACTTACGCACTGCTATCTACAGGCGCCACACATATATTACACCCATTATGTTGTTCTTAAGTTGCCCCTTATATATAAAAATAACTAAGAAATTACTTAAACGCACAGCTTAATAAAAACGCACCGTAGTAGCATTAAAATCCAACTAGATACATATATCTTAAAATATATAAATTACGCGTTTAGTTGATTGTTCGCGATTGACTCTTAAACTACTGAACCGATTTTTAATTTAATTTGCACACCGTGTGCAGTTTGATCCAACTTAAAATATAGGATAGGATATACCTACATTATATATCTAGAAACTAACTTACATATCTAACCATATAATTAAGAAGGAAAATACGTATTAACTAACAAGCTAGTTTATTCAAATTCTAATTAAATTATTAAAATTCAAAAGAAATCTGATAATAGTTATTGAGTAGAACACGGGCATCTCATGGCGTGACGTCACCGGCGCCTGCGCATCGCACACGCATCTGTGCCGAACAACATCGTTAATACTAATGATATATCCAAACAGAAATTTAGATTTTAATAGTCTATTAAAACTAACTGGAGCAATGGATTCTATGAATGTTACTGGATTTCGGTTATTTAGTAGGGCGTTATTTTTACACAATACGTGTTTTACTAAGTAATTGTGTTAAATATCACTTGTTATTATAAAGCATAGTTCCTTGCCATTTTTGTCTATCTATCTGTTCGCGATAAACTCAAAATCTGTCGCACGGAACATCATTACATTGTGATCACTTTACACAGATGACCAAGGACTAATGAATATAGATACATAAATAACATAGGAGCAGAAGAAGATGGTTTTCGCGAAAGAGTCTGCGAAGGTACCCGGGATCCCCACTCGCTGCGGCAGAACGATTAACAGTGGGGTTTTGGTCGGTAGAAGTCCGACATAACCCATGGTCCTTCCCCGAGGTAATTGGGTATCCTATGAGGATTTCCCCACTATAAAAAAGAGAAGATGTTTTCAAACTGGTTTCTTATAAAAACAGTAAATTTTCTCCGTAGTATACTTTCGCTTGCATAACGCAGGCTACAATTAAAACACAATTTATTTACCTAACCCCTTCGGAGTGTCTTCCTATAAAAATCCTGACGAAACAACTCCTTACTAAATCAGTCGGTAAAAATCACATGTTCCACTAATTATTATTGCCCGTCACGCTATTGTGACGCTAGCCGGAGTCAATAACCCCAAAATATATCCTGCGAATGTGATGAAAATAGAAATGAGTGAAAAAAAAATGCACAATGAAACACTTCCGTGCAGACGCTTCCGGCCAAAGGTTCTTCACTTCGGGCGGTATTATACATGCAGGCCCTATGCCGAATTACGATTTTACGATCTTGTATGGTGTCTATGAAATTTTGATAAGTGGACTTTACAAGTTACATTGATACATTGTATGTAAAGTTCTTTTTTTTAATCTTAAAAATTCAAGTACCTAATTATCAAAATCGATGATTAAATTTGATGTGTTAAGTAAGTTGAAAAATAAACACCGTGTATAGGTCGCGTCACGAATCTTTAGCGCTGAACGAAACCTGCGCAGAAGTCAAAAATAAGGTATCGTGGTAACGGCGCGCGGGGCGCGTGATCGTTGTGCACGCTAATCTCAGAAACGGCTTATCATATCTACATGGGGTTTTCAATGATGTGGTAAGTTTCACTTAACATTTAGTGTTTAATTCATGTCAATGGGTTGATAAATAAAAAAGTTGTGGTAATTTAAAAAGTCACGTTGAACTTGCTGAACGTTTGTTGGCGCGGGTTAGGCATTTTAAAACATGCTGCCCAAAGTCACTCTCGCGGGCGAAATCGCGGGCACAGCTAGTTCAATAAAAAGTTCGAATGAACTGATAGTAGTCAATATAAAGTTCAAATGAACTGATAGTCACCGAGTGTCGAAATGTACGGAAGCACCGAACGTGCCCGCTCCCGTAACATGAGGTTATTGTTTTGTCCATCACATTAACACCCCGGTACTGTTGTATCCGCTGATCTGCCGATAACGATGTGCCATGTGCAATTAGTATTGACTTTTCGCGGATTGTCATCCGTCTACACTGTGTTAAGTTTAATGAAGCTTTTTTGGAAGCCCAATATTTGACCACGGAACTCTATTGGCTAAAAATTTTTAATCTCATGGAGAGCCTTGTACTTGTAGTATTAAGAAGTAATGTTTGTCATATTGTATTAACACTCGTACCTTTGAAGGTAGTCAGTCGTTCTTGTATGTTAGCCCTTGTGTAAGTTATGAAGGTATATTCCCATATTATATCATAAGGGTGAACCCCTTATGATACAATATCCTTTAATACTCATAGTTAATATACGATTAACAGAAATTATAAAAAAATAAGTAAATTAAAAGAGCAGTTCAGGCTTGATGGAGGTGAAAGATTCAAATTATGAGTATCCAAAAGAAAAACGTAACGTTCTTTATTAATGACTTAGAGTAATTTAAAACGTGATCATATATTCAATACACAATTTTATAATAATATAGGTACCTATACTAGTGATCTGCAACTCTCAGTCGCCATTTAAATACAATAAGTTCCCAAGTGACAGTCGGAAGTGAGTACAATTTCACGTCACGTCACCGGGTCGTAGTCGTCACGTCGCAGGATGGCCCTAATTGTCCTGTTGCATGATGCATGGTAATGCAGGCGAATTTGATGATTTTTAGGCGCCGAGAATTAAAACTATTAGCTTGTCTTTGATGATAAATAGCTTTGCCACTTGTACTGTACATTATTTTCTAATGTAATGACTCACCTCTTTATTTAAAAGCCGGTATGTGTCGATCGTGGTGTACTCCACAAGTGTTCATAGGCTGCGTTGATAACTTTCAAAGCGGTGAGACGCCAGCTCATTTGCCCTCCTTATATAAATATATATAATCTGTCTTTGTAACTAAGAGAAAGCTTAGCCAAGCCGAACAGAACAGAGATCGAAAAATCTTTTAAGTTTACATATATATGGGAACAATTTTGTCGTGACAATATGACAATATGCCATTAAATTCATTATAAGAGTTAGTCTACAGTCACTGAAAGAAATGAAAGAAACCAACAAAACTTTGGTACGTATAAGAAAAATACAGACATTTAATGGTGCGATTAAAAGCTTAAACTGTGGCTTCGGTCTGTTAATTCAAGTAACACCCTTTTACAGGTAATCAGCTTTAAATACACCGATTGAGCGCTGCTTAATTCATTTAAATACTTTTACAATCTGAACCTATTACGTTCGATTGTAAAAGTACTTAGGACTCGATATTTAAACAACAGTTTCAATGTATATTATCAGCTGTTTCGTAGACCTCCTTGCCAATAATAAATAAATATATCAGGACCTTATGCAAATTTAATTTTAAATGTGTATGGCAACGAAATAACTTTTTAATTACATATAGTTTTTATTTAATTTATATAAATATTTAAACGGAACCTTTGAGCTTTTTACCGCTGTTCCAGTTTTTCATACTTTAAAGAAAAAGACCGCTACTATAATAAGAAACTAGCACTTTACCAAATAGTCGCCAACCATAAAAGAAATATAAGCTTCAAGGACGTCTAAACTCCAATTGTCTAGGAGATTTAGTCCTTTGTCTCTACGTTGGTAGAATATCGTTTGAAGACCCATACAATTCTAGGCACGTTCATAGATACACTCAAAAACTAGACGTAGTCTAGTTCAATAGCAAGGTAAATTAAAAATTATAAACGCACGTCTGAGAAGAGCAGTAATAAATTTTCTAAGCATTTGTAAGATATGTAGTTTAGTTGTCGATATAAATGATAAGCGAGTTCGGAAATACTAATCTAAGTTTTGTTTTTTAGCTGTCCTGTGGTTGCACTAGTTAAAACCCGATTTATTACGATCGGTTCAGTAGTTTAGGCGACGAGACAGACAGTGATACTTTCGCATTTATATATATGAATGGATTTTTTGCTTTAAAATATATATGTAATACTACTGTTACTAGCCCTACGGCTATAACACCTCTTATAATAAAGTACTAATAGAATTTTTTGTAAGCCGATTCTGTAGATTCAGACAGTACACGTTACAACATTATAATTTTTAATGAGGATTAAATTATAAGTATCGATAACATATTAATCAATCTTAAATAAATGCTATATAAGTTCCCTTGTATAAGCCAAATAGGTAATTCTAATCTCGTGTAGGAAGCTTAAAACTACAAGGATATTTATAAAATAAATAATAGTTATTGGTTTATTGCCTTTTGGGTGATTGAACTATGATAATTTTGGCGTCATCGCCGGGACGTGACTTCCTAACTCGCGACGGAAGCTTATGCATAGCATTTTGTGTGTCTTTATTACCAAATTACTTCGCACAACTTAGTAATACAAAGCTCTACATATGTTCAATACTAGCAAATTTTACATTGAAGGATTACTACTACTTTAAAAGTAAAGAACATTATTGTTTTTTTAACATAAATTATTAAATATTAGATAATCTATTAATTATACATAATTTTGTTATATTAGGGTTAATTTTGAAAATTCTATTGAATGAATTTGATTTACAGATAAATTGCATTCTCAATATTACCTACTACAGAACTGTAAAGGCCTTACGAATATGATATAAAAGTAATGAATGAAATACGAATGTCGCAACCTTCGTTTCTATCCAATTGACAGCAGATAAAGCCCCTACACCAGCTGAGCATAAATCTCTTATAAAATAATTGCACCTGTTTGCAAAAATACTGCTACTCGCCGTCAGCTTCCCGAGACAGGCGCTGGTTACGTAGAATTGTCTATATAAGTATTTGTGATATATGTGACGGATCAAAGTTTATGACTCGTTGTAAATAAAAATGTCCAACTGTAACGCGTGGATAAGTTTAAACACGTGCAATTGACTACTGTATATCTTATGGAAAATCAATACGATTGTTGAATGTTGGATTTGGAGAAGGAATTTATATCGTGTTATTTTTTGTTAAGGGTCGTTTTTCATATTTGGACTACATAATGAGTATATTTTAGCTTTCCAAACGATTTTAAATAACATATAGGTTCACTATTTATCCATATATTTTTGGGTATTAACAATTTTGACTCTATCATTTATATAGGTATACTAAGACCCCAATTTTCAATACCGCGTTCAAACAAACAAACAAAGTCTTCAGCTTTATAGACAACTACATAGATTTGTTCATCGTAATTACGGTTGACAGTTTGAAGTAATAATTAGAGAGCGATAAACTTTTCTTGATAAAAATAATTACAAACAGTTGACTTAAAATGGTTTGACGATCGCGAACCAATATGGCGATGTATGTAGGTTCACAGGGCTTCCGGGTAAGGGTTATGGTACACCTGTACGTGTATGCACGCTCGTTTTATAAATTGTGGAAGAGTCTGCTAAGGTGCCAGTGATTCCTACCCGGTAATACGGAATGCAGTGGGGTTTTGTTGGTAGAATTCTAGCATAACCCACGGCACTTTGCCTGAAGTCCATGCTTTATAACCTGTGTATTGAACTTATATTTGATATGTGGGCCTTAAAATTTACTTAAAAGAAGACTTTTATGATAGCTTAGATGTAATGAGTGTTAACAGTACGGAAAATAATTAATTGGTGGGTAAAAGAGTAGATGCTTTACAAAAAAGTAATTATAATATTTTAAAAAAATGTAAAAATAAAAATGTCAAATAGCAATTTAAGCGTCTTTTGTCTAGTTTTCTTTAATAAATTACCCATATGTGTTGTATATCATTCTGCATATTAAAGCAAGTCGACTCATACCTTAAGAGTGTTTTGAAAAAGGTAAATGAGAGTCGCGTGCGCATCCGTTAACGCAACTGTAGAACTAGAAATAACGACCATTTACCAGTGTTGAAATACATGAAACTTAATCTTATACCGCCGTGAAAGAGCTACTTAAAGTAAAATTAAATCGCAGTATACTTTAAGCTTTTGTTTCCAGTACTTGTTTAACTAAAAAAATATTCTAAAAATCCTTACTTTATGTCATAAATATGATAACGAATTTGTCTGTTACGTTTACCCGCCTAGATAATATCTTCGATTTTTTTTAATAGCAGATACATACCTAGGACATATTAATTGCCAAAAATGATATTTTTTAGTTTTGAAAAACATGAAACTTTGTATGTATTTAGTCATTTGATCTTCGCAATATAAAGATCGTAGCTTTATTAAATTGTCAGTCTCTATTATGATGAGCATTATTATTTCAATAACACAGACATGGGAAACTGATGTTAATTATTTTAATTCTATTCGATAAAGTCCAGTCAAATTAGTCCTTAAAATAGAAGTGAGGTTACTAAAAATCCTATAGAGCTCAAAATAAGTATGAATGTTCAGAATATTATTATAAACAAATTGTGAAAAGTCCCCATCAATCCCCTTTGTACAAAAAATTTTTAGCTCTATGGGAATTATTGTAACCTTCAAAGTCTTATTTGACTGGACTAATAAGTGAGTTTTCTGCATACTGTTGTATGTCGGCATAAAAAAGAGTATTTTTTTTCGTACACCGCCAAAGAATGCATTATCATAAATCTTTGAAATGAGCTACACATCTGTATTAAACTTAACGCGATAATTACTGACTGTAATTATACAAAAACTATATAAAATTTTGATGAAAGTTGTTAATTGTTTCTTATGCTACATTGTTTGCTGTCTAAAGGCCATAAGTGCATTTATGAAGTCAACTGACATCTTAACATAATTATTTAGTTGATATTTTCGGTATATCATCGTGGAGATTTTTATTAAAAATGTCTTCAAATGCATGTTACACTATTTAAATTATTTTCGCAAATAGCTTCATTACGTCTTCATTACCAGAAAATAATAACGGAAGATAGAAAAATTAAATAAGCTTCAAATTTTCGTATATATTCTTGTAGTTATGTATCGTTTATTTTCTTATGCATCAATTGAAGTAATTTAAAAACTTGACTTCAACAAATTAAATGCGAAGCACTGCCATTTCTCAAAAGGTGGAAATTCTTCAAGCGCTAAATGGTTACGATTCATTAAAACTAATTTAAAACGTCATTAAAATTTTCTCAGCAAACGTTGGCGGGGACATAATTTTACGAAAACATCATACGATGTTATTTATTGTGTTGATTAAGTCATTTACAAAAGTTATGATTACTTAAAATGACAGAGAAATTATTTTATACGATGTATGATAGGCGCTTCCGAAAACATGAAAAAGCTAAGCCATTTAAAGTTCTTGCGTTGAATTGTTACAAAGAATCATTGAAGTGTTCTGCCGTATGGTCGTTGCGTATGTCAATGTATTTACAAAATAAAAGTATGCCAGTGTATTTCCGTTCACTTCATCGTACAAACTTGTCTATCTTGAGACTAGGTTTAAACATTGCACAAAAATTTTGACGTTATTATTTTATTTAAGGATTTGCAGTGATTTCACACTTCCCAAATTTTGGTACTCATTTCAATGACGTTCTGGTTGGACACTTCATAATAAAGTACTCATAAAAATACAGCTATTTCCAAGAACAGTCTCAACACAAGTAATTTAGAACTTCGCAAACATGTTTAAACCAATACCACTACAATTACAATTTGAGCCCCGAAGTCATCAAACATTACCCTCGTCAATGCACTCCCTAGTGAATAAGGACCTGTTGCAATTACATCTGGGTAATAGAAAACAAACGTGACGTAATCTATCTCGCTTTTGAGAGGACCTCACTCAAAGGCTGTGTGGTTTGTAGCCAAATTGGGTTCCCACTGAAACAAACCTCCGCTCTATGGAAAATGTAATGCTTACCTGCCCGTGTTAACAGTTCTACGGTGAACGTTTTGTTACTTGGCACCCGTTATTAAAGCATTTGAATTGATCTGCTAAAACTATTTTGTTTGGTTATTGTCTTATGTTTTTAATTAGCGTTATAAGGATAAGGATTTATAAGGATCGCTGCATTTCTATATTAACTAATTTATAAGATTTACAATACAATAAAATTCATACTAAAAAACAATATATATGTTGTACGTAAATAATATGACTTGCATTAAATTTATATCACATCTTAAATGAAGAATCATAATTAACCGATAATAATTGTAACGAGATGAATATTGTATAGAATATTAATAGTTAATGGCTTATGACGGTTTTCAGGCAATCGCGCCCAACTGATTCAATTATCATTTTAATTATCTTTTGTTATTCATTACATTGTCGTATATAACAATTTGAGTACAATACACTATAAGATATAATACGATGGACGTCAATCATTGTTTAGTTGCAAGCCGATATCGCGGCTCAGTACGTGACTATAATTATGAAATGTATGCAAAAAATTTATTAGTCACTATTTGAAGGACGACGTGTCGCGTTGATTTATGCATTGTTTCGTAGAAGTCTAGTCTAGTCTTGTCTAGACGAGAGGTAAAACTTTATGATTGCAACTGTTGGATATATATCTGCTACCGAAGGCGAAAAGTTTTGAGCAAAATAAATGGGTCAGTTTCAATTTTCTTCTTCTAAAATGTTTAAGACACACAAACCTTATAAAAGATACCATAAAACTTCGTTTCATTTGTTAATAATGCTTTGCTTAGATATCTTTTAGTGTACCTTTATTCCTCAAACTATATAATATGATTTTATTTTACTTAACATTGGGTATGCTACAATAATTGAGATCTTATGTTTTTAACGAAGCAAAAGATACTTAAAATCAGTGTGATTGGCCTGATTTTAATCATGTAGATTCTTCTTAAACAGGTATACATACTGTTACAATTTATGTAGTGTTTATTAAACAAACAACTTCTAAATAATTTACGCAATAACAAACAAATTATACATATAAAGTAGAATATCAAATGACGGTACATTGTCTGTCATAGGTGTGTTGGCGTCTTGCACACGGAACTTTTATATGCCTCAATATGTAATAATAAACCTTATCATAAATCCGTAAGGATCAAATTAGAATACATTTTAATAAACCCTTTTTATTCGAAGCTCCTTTTATGGCATCAATAAAAATAAACTTAGGTATAAATCTTATATTTTCATCTAATTCTTTTTGATATGGGTGTTTCTGGTTGCTGACTAACAGTTACAATTAAGTATTTTATTATATTGGTGTATTTATAGTATTTTCAACTTACTTATATAATTTATTAACCTTATTTATTTAATCCGGTACACATATTGAAGTAGTTCTACTAATATCATTTAAGAGTATCAGACAAACTATTATAACTATATTGGGGGCAAACGAACAGGCGAGCCACCTGATGGGAAGTGGTCATCGCCATTCGCCGCCCATGAACACTGGGTCTCAGTTATGTTATATTACTTATATAACACAATTGTATACTGTATAAAATATATAAAATTAAATAATAAAATATATAAATAATATCTATTTTGTTACCAGACCTACCAAAGCATTTTTTAACAAAGACGGTCATGTACTCAGCTAATATGCTCCAAGGGCCTGGTAGGCTTTCTCTGTATGTAAATATTATCCAAATCGGCTTTATTGTTACGCTACCTTCGTATTTATAATATAAGAAGAATATTTGGCAAAGTAATAACTTTCCGCTAGCCAAACACTTCAATATAAATAAGTGATACCTTCCGAAAAACGGTATTCAAATACGGTACTCGCAAATTGTTATAAAGAATTCGTATATATTATGACGAGTCATCACCTCAAATGATTCAATGTACTGATTAACTATTACTTGGAAAGCCGATAATGATACGACTAGATAGCATTTGTCAATCACCACCGGTAATAGTGGAGGATAAATGAAAAGATGGTCTAACAGACGTAGAGTTACGCCCATACATTTTTTTTTTTTTTTTTTTATGTTATGAAGAGGGGAGACGAGCTGGACGCACTCCTGATGGTAAGAGTAACGCCAGCCCATAGCCAATGCAGTGCTACCCGGAACTTTGCTATAAAGCCCAACTCCGGGCAGGGTTGCACTACACCGACGCTCCCCACTTTGAATCATCAGATGTTAAGACTCATTAGCCCAGTAATTTCGCTGGCTACAGTGCCCTTCAGACCGGAGCACAGTGACATTTTCACATCACTGTTCAGGCGGTAGAATGTCTGGCACTGTGGGGGTACCCACCCAGTCGGTCTCCTGCGAAAGAGACCTACCCCCGGTAATATAACATATAATATATCCTTTATGATTACTTCATATGTTTGGAAAAGAAATCGTGTCACGTGCTCAAGACACAGCGAGGCTTATAAAAATACGTAAGCAAAATTATTTATTTATTAAAAAAATAAAATGAGCTTGTATCATTCTTTTGATATTCTATGACGCAATATCCGATTATGGGGCTAACAAAATCGATTTATAAATTATTTTAAACTTTGTTTTATTTATTGTTTTTTTCAAAACAAAGTCTTATTATGGAGGTATATAGGTTTATATTCTTAATATCCTGATTCCTGAATCCTTAGAGATAATTTTTTTTTGAAATATTGTCAAGACAGTTTAAAAATTAAAATAGATGAGAAAATTATCTCCTTTATAATGTTTCAAATACCCTAAATGTAAAACTTATTTTGAATAAATTATTTCTCAAAAATCAAACCAACTAGATACACGATCATATAACTACAACTACAAATATCCAAGTCTATTTACTAAGGAGCTGTCACGAGCCTAATGCATCTCATATTAATAACACGCTCGCCCGATAATTATTTCATCTCTATCGATAACTGACAGCGGAAATCACTTGACTTGTTCGAGCGAGCTTAATTTTATACTCTCGAAATTGCTTTTTAATTTTAAGGATGTTTTTATAACTATGTATGTTAAGCATTGCTACACGTATGAGTATAACTGCCCATAGTTTTAATTTTAACATGTAATATGTTTTCTCTACATATTTTCTAGCACCCTGTGATTTTACTCATATTTATTTTCATTTTCACAAAGGCAATACAATTAAAAGTGTCCACGTAATACACGACGTAATACATATGCCTCACTTCATTGAAATTTATTCAGAAATATTCACATCTATATAACCTCATAAAGCTCCTTCGCGTCTATAATATTAGTAAGGACTAGTCCTATGATGAACTAGATAGTATCAGTGTCCGTTACTTGTTGATATATTTTGAAAAAATCTGTCCAAAGATGAACCCTCTGCAAACCTATAAACACACAGATAACAAACAGTACATCTTGATATGTAGTAAAAAATAGGGATGAACTAAGAATAGAATATCTATGAATTATAAAGTAGTAATAAGTTGAGTATCAAAAATGTACTATAATAATGATTTTAGAAATTTTATAATACGATACATGAATAAACATTTTAAACAAATAAAAACTAACAAGACATATTGTGTTAGGGACCGTGCCGTATTTTTTTGCACGGTTGGGTGAATTTTTGAACGCTTGTTCTCGTGTTGAGGAATCTTAAAACGTTGTATCAATGTTTTTGATGGTAGCTACGCAGTTTTTGCCGAGACTAATTCTAAGCATCTTGCTTCAGAATCTGTTAGGACTTCGTGTACCAATTTTGTAAGTAGTCTTTTACATTCGGTCTTAAGTTTTTATGACAATACCTTTGTTGGTTTCTATAAGTACAATGAACCATACAAGTTGATGAATGTATAAAATACTTCAAAAACTATTAACTTCTAAAGATAAGATATTTTAGCCACTAGTCCGATTTTATCATTTGTGCTATTGAGATGTTGTAATTATTAATGTGTTCATTAACTATGGTATGTGTAAATGTATGTATAAAGTAAACGCTGATACAAATCATACTCGTAAGCAGATGCTTATATATATATATATATATATGTCTAGATAGACAAATCGGCTAATTACACTGAAATTGTTTGTTGTTTCCTTAAACAGAGTAATCGCTATGAAAAAGAAATTTTATTCACTAATAATGATGCCATTACTGATCTAGTTTCGTGAGAGTTTTTACTTATTTGTAATTTAATGAATTGGTTAACGTCGGTGAATTCGTTAATCAGCTACGGTCGATTACCAACCGTGACGTGCGTGGTGCGTGGTGCGGTAGGCAAGGCTGTTTGTTTACCAAAGATTATGAATAGATATGTTACATGTTTTCAGCGAGGAATGGAACGCAGCATGCTTAACATCAAAAAAATTGATAAAATTCGACACACAAAGATCAGAGAGGTATCGAAAGCTGCTGATGCCCTTACAGTATCCCTATCACAGAAATGGAAGTGGGCATGTATCCCGAATGCAAGACCAGAGATGGACAAAAAGGATAACAACATGGAAAGGCCCCGACGGGAATAGAAAACAAGGCAGGCCATATGCTAGATGGGACGATGATATAATAAAAATAGTTGGACAAAACTGGCTTCAGATAGCCCAATCTAGGGGAGACTGGAAATCTTTGGAGGAGGCCTTCACCCGACAAGGGATCCCTGCAGATACAAGTTAAAAAAAATAAAAATAAATAATATACTTATTATATAACATAATTTCATTTGTTAACAAAATTGTATTTAGTATTAACATAACTCTTGTACTGTATTGGAATTAAAGGTTTTTTTATTTTTTTTATTTTTATTTTATTTTTATTTATTTTTATGTTACATGTATGTGGACTATAACAATTATTCTATCAGTAGTACCGAAATGTATAGGTCTAGGTCATAGGTCTTTTCTTGGTAGATGCTTTCAACAAATTAGCGCGAGGTTCGTTCTGTAATGCTACATATTTCACAATTTAACAGTTTCAATTCGATAGGTTATATTTAAAACAATACAATTAATCGCAAATAGTAAGATTGGTCCACAATCCTTCCTCAGATTCCTGAGAAATATTATAATATCTAATCTATTGATTTACTTATAGGCTCAGTCAATAGGTAATGGAGTTAAAAAATGTAAGCGAGCTTGAATTGACGTTTTGATATAATAATTTATTTATATCGTTTTTTCTGTACAATATTTTGTAAGCTCTTCTCTACCACTACATACTACATACGTGTAATTTTTTTTTGATAATATAAAAATGACAAAATAAATAATTTTCTAAGTCAAGCATCTTACGTGTAATCTTTGGCAGTCATCGGGGCGCAAAGTGTATGTTTACGCAAAAAGTAAGTTAGGCGGCTGACCGCATCGGCTATAATCCGCATTTCGATGGATTCATTCACGCGTTTCTTTATTTTGTCCTGCTTCTGTCGATTATAATTAATCACGTTCTATATTTTAATTTTAGTTTTTAAATGTAAAGACTTATTATACACGATTATGTATTACGTAAAATTATTCTTATATTATATTTTAGTAATAGTTTTTCATATTGTTCATTTGTAGTTCTGTATTCTACGGGTATACATTGTTTCGTTTATCAAGGCTTATTTAGAGTTCAGCTCCGATTAGAGTCTTTTAATGTTTAATTAAGATTCTCCCTCGATCTTCCTTTAAATTACGGATAAAATCCACGTACAATTAAAGCGTTTCTTGCCCCTTTGAAAAGCAACCGACGGTGACGGTATTTTTTACAAAATAAATAACCCTATTACAAAATAAATCTCATTATCAGGTCGTATCGTATTTCTGTTTTTCCAGGCCCTAACTTGAAATTCATTAAAATCAGTTTACATTAGTCACAAAATGCGTGGGGCATAGCGATGAGGTTCTTGCTGTTGAAAAAGCAACTCGTGCGCCTTAAAACAGTCTTCCCCAATCTCACGCTGCGAAGTGTTTTATGGCCGCCATGAGCGGAATACGCTCGCCAGCTCCGGTCATCAACACTTAAATCTCGAATTGATTAAACAATCACGAAATTCATCTCTCGTCACCCCCACTGGGACGGCCAGGGCGGTCGTTTTTCGCCGATCGCATAAATCCAACCCGATTTATTTTGCCGACTATCTTTTATTGGACCGACAATTAATTTAAGATATCCGTCGCGACGAAATCATTCGCCCGTGACAGATCCTATGCCAATTATATTTTTTAGCTGACGTACTGCAGTCTCGCTCTGCGCTCGCTGTGCGAAAGGCTTTCGCCAATATCCTTGAGAATAAAGTTTATTTTTCTCTGTGTTCTGGGGCCGTAAGTGTATTATTTGTACGGTCCGTTTACAAAAAGCGAATCGATAGGTTTTTGTGGCGATTCATTGGGGACCACACAAGTTGGGACATCTATTAGCTCGCAGACAACAATATTGGACAGGAATATCAGTCCGTCCATCGATAGACCGTCTGTACTTATATCAATGTTTGTAGCACTATAAAAAATAGATTGTATCAAAACATTCTTTACTATGGAACTGCAAAATAAAATGTTTTATTTGTTGTGATGTCTGTGACATCTTTATAGTGGCTAATGAATAAATACAAAATGAATGAGACAAAACTATAGATTTCCAGTCCGATAGTGTACACTGTACAGGTATGTAATAGACTAGGCTTAAAATATTATGTATGAAAAAACTAAACAACAACAATACTAGGTATTTGATTTATCACAATAACAATAAAAACGGCATTTATATCATGAAAAAATTATGAACATTAAGTCATTAAATCTTCATTCACATTGTTGTGCACATTTCATAGACAATGAACATTTTCTGCACTCAAACAGCACGAAGAAAGAACAAATTGTTATCTATTAAAAAGTCTGACCGTGAAAATGTTACGTTTAAAAAAACTATCACCAACTATAATTGAATATATTATCTAATACACACGATTTTAATAATCTAAGCATCACTTGAATATTTTTTATAGAATAAGGACGTAAACTTTTACCCGTAAAAAACGTAAGCAGTTAATTATTCCTGAATTGTCAAATTCATATAAAAATATTCTTCAATATGAGCCGTTGGTAACAAAGCAATAAAACGCGACCAGTATCAAAAACTTATCGCATTATCTACGGGCATTTAGAACAACTACCATTAAATTTCATCCTCTAGTTTTTTAAGACATCGTCAGTCGTTTAGCGACAAACCAAGTCATAATTCATAACTTTTTACAAACATTTTATTCATAAAAACCATTTAGGACAATAATAGTACCTATTACTTTGCAATAAAGAATGTATCTTCACCGCAATTTGATATATACCTTTGTTCCTGCTAATAAGATTCCGGGGTGATCAATCATTTGTCACAGTTCAACGATAATCATGATTTGTGTGTCTGTTTGTGTGTAAAAACATTGTCCGATGAATGAAAGGAAAATTTCAATGCACGGTATACTTTGGGTTGCATTAATATCGACGTCTTTTGCTCAATCGGAAGATCTAAAGCGAATAGAGGTTCGTCTAATGGAATGGAGATTATGTTTTATTACAATTACGAGAAAATATTTCCTTTGAGGAATATTCCAAGATTAATATGAATTATTTCTTTCACTTAAATATATTAAGAAAATTAGATAGGGATTCTTTGAAATATCTGAAGGAAAAAGTGGATTAGAAATATATTTTAGTTTAGATTTCTTTTTTATTTGAAAAGACGGAAACAACGATGCGGATCAATAACGAATAACAATCACTTATTATTCACAGCTATAACACTTACATTTTCATAAATGACATCGGTATATTGGGACATGACTATGGTAAAAACTTTAGATCGCTTGCAGTTTCCTTGCATTCAATGTAATTTACCTTCAATGATGTATTTATTGACTTAATGGCCGCAGCTACTCCGATGCGCCGGTGTTCAGTATTAAGGCGTCACAGACCCAAAATGAAACATAACAGACGTCAGAAAATTGATTTATATCGGGCACACAATTTTTTCTCACTCCACTCTTCTCCGCATCTTTAACAGTCGGGATAAATCATCTGTCTCATTAAGATATTATTAAGAAGCTTATGTGATAATCTTGTAAAAATAGAAGGGCAACAATAGGTATTTTTTTAAGGAATTGAATGGACCTTTGCACATTCTTCTAACAAAATTAAGAGACTTAATTATGATTTTTTTTGCAAATATGTGATCACTTTTCTTAAGTGTATACTTAGTATACTGTTTTGGTGTATCTCATTTTAAAATTAGGGCTTATCAAAAAAAAGGGTTTTTTTTATTTATGTGTGTTTTTAAACAGTCAGCAATATTTATATCTTTATAAAATAGAACTAGAACTCGGTCGGTAGCCTATCTATGAAACCTATACTATAATTTCACTAACGCTCCCATAGAAACATTTTATTATAAATAAAATTAAAGTGCTTTTCATAGTGCAACGTAACACCGCTGCTATTCGGACGCGTTTCAACGGTTTTGTTTCGAGGCCGGCTCTCGTTCGGAGTGCACTTGATTCAGAAATGGGATTTAAAAAGAACCTTGCAACAAGTGCATACAACTTTACTCCGATTTCCCCCTATAGTTTGTAAGTCTTGTATTCCTTACCATTTCAGACTGGCGATGTTTCATTTTTACAAGTTGATACAAAGCCAGCAATGTATATTGTGAATGATGAAGATTCAGTGTTTGAGCCATTCATAACTTATGGGCAGGGAAGCGCTCTGCAGGACACAAAAGCTTGTATTAAAATAATAAGAGCATTCATGTAGGGTGACCAAACATCGAGAAATGCTTTGATATAAATGTCATTGGTAGAAGCATCAATGAATCTTTTCAGAATAAATTTACGTTAAAATAATAGCTTATAATAGTATATAGATCACAATATTAAGATTTTAATTCATCAATGTAATTGCATTTCTCACATTTACAGCACTAAATTATAGACATTAAAAGTTAAGTTATATTATTTTGTATTAAACCAAGTCATTTAATGATACTAATATTTTTTTTATTTTTTCCTGGCAATATGAAATATTTGATTAGAAATCTGAAAACCTAGACTTAACTGAATACTCCAGACGAAAATAATTCAGATTAAATCTTCTGTGTTCAAATTTTAATTGCTGCCAGTATTAAAGAGTCCTCCTACGTATTAAAATATGCTGCACGTAGGGTCAAAAGGGTGGATCGGTAGCTGAGATGATTCGATATGATATCGTGCCAAAGGTGCAGCATTGTCTGATATCTGAACCCCGCTGGCTCGGTTTTTACATAAACATGTGTTTGTATTGTATTACTTGTAAATAAGCGAGCGTGATTGCAACAAGTGCACGTAATGCGAAAAATGTTATTGCTCAAAGAAAGATTATTTGGTGTAGGTTTACTTTTTAAATTTGGTAAGATTAAGAGGATTAGTTATTTCAAGTTATTATATTAATGTAGTCATCATTATAATGATATATAATGATTATAATTATATTATATTAATATTATTATATTATTATTATATCTCCCCTCTTCATAATATAAAAAAAATATATATATAAATAAGTATTTATTTAAATAGAGATATTTGGTCACACGAGTCAATGAAAATCTGTTTTTAAAAGGAATAAATATTTCTATGAAATATGAATGGCTTTGAATCAACTATTTGGAGCGGTTTATTGTCTAAAGCGAAACGTTCTGTATAAAAATCATATCGGGCAAATCGAAAGTTTGAAAAGGCATGCGTTCCATCAAAAATAAATTATTTATCGGACGTAATCGATTCAGGTATTAAATCGATTTCGATCATCAATCATAACCCTCAAGCCCGGGCGCCGTTATCGAACTAAATCGCCGAAGAATCGAGTCCGATACCTTTAAATTTCTTGCCCTCTCGGACAACAATTAGCTATTGTTTATTGTATTGCGACGAAATGTGGTGAATTAGTTGCGTGGTATTGCAAAAAAGCCGATTTTATTCGATTCCTGAATCGATTTATTTAGAGTTGAGTAAATAAATACATGTTTACCGTAATGTAAGGAACAGTAACAATTGATGATCGTCTTTAAAGGGCCGCCGGTTTTTACATTTGCAAGAATACGTGCGCTTATCCGAAACCCT
>JADANM010006502.1:4254584-4264936 GCA_026213755.1 Eurema hecabe
CGTTATTGGATCGTCTTATTAAGATTGCAAAGACAATTATATGATAATATCGTGTCTCATAAAAATATTGATGTATTTGATAAATGTGTTGTTGTCGTTGGGAAGGTGGGGCGGAGTAAGGCAAGCTGGCATTACCTTTTAAAAACTAACGCTCAATACTTTTTCCTCGGCAGGGCGTCCCTGCAAGGTTGTACATAATTGTCTGATTGAATTGTAAATAAGATCATATATTGTGCTGTTTAACCACTGCGATGTTACAGAAGATAATTATTAATTACTACATAATTCGCTGTTTGTATTTGCTGATCCAGTTTTTACAAGCTTACTCGTATATGGAGATCTTGATTGGAGCTAACGAGATCGGTATGGGACACTATTCCCAGATACGACTGTCTTCGAACAGATAAATAATTATTTTCTTCTACAATTACAGTCATAAGCTTACCATTTCTAGCTGTTATAAATAATAAATTACATTTGATCGAGCACATACATCAGACTCTCTTACACCGCATTACGATTTTAATAGGCATTGCTTTTAAACGTATAAGCAGCGACTGACATTACTCAGCAAACCAAATGCTACGATTAAAAACTCTTGGGAATCGTAAAAACTACAATATACTGAATTGTTATTCATTATTTCATAATACTAAAGAGAAACATAGCAACGTACAAAGAAATGGAACTTTATAATTTTGATAGACGATATTGATTTCCTAGATTATATTTATTAAAGCGTATCAGTTATTAAATAATATCACGAAGCTGGCTTTAATAAGATACTTGTTTATTGTAATTTACATATTGAAGACAAACAAATTATATCACAGTATTAAAAAGTGATATCATTCGCTCCGTATAAAATAATTTTACATATATAAAATAATTTTTAAAACAGTTTTTTTACCGCAATTTTGTTTCTCGCAAGATACTATCTATCGATCTATATATTCTAAACAAATTACCTATCTCATAAAAAATCATCTTTGTTCTTATTATGGAGCTTTACATATAGCGGTCTCAAACTGTTAAGGCAATTAATCTTTTAACCTTCCGCTGTTTTCTAAAAAAGAACGGGGGGATTGTCAAATGTTAAAAACATTTTTCGCTGAAATTTATGACATTACATACGTTTTTTTTTAATGGAAGGTTGATTATGTACTTAATAATTACCTAAACGCGTAGTAACGTTGATAACATCGAGCAGCCCAGAGCTGTCAAATGCTTCTGGGAAAATTCGCGTCATCGGAACAATTTGTAGGCGGTTTTTGCGCGGAACGATTTTCTGAACCGATTTCAATGCCGCAGATATCTTTGGTGTACACTTTATTAGCGTAAAACATGATACCGCGTAGTAATTGTATCGGCTGCATACAATGTCGTTAGTATTTCGATGCGCTTGTTTGCATTCTTCGAAACCACGTATCGTTAAAATATTTTATTTAACCAGTATCATATGGATAGTTGTTATTAAATTGGCTTAAGCTTAGCCAGTAAATGTAATAAATGTTGACGGCTGATGCGTTGAAACAATTGATATGGTTTTTTTAGACCTAAAATGGTATATCGACCATTATAAAATTTTAAGCGTGACAATCTTTATACTTAAAATAGCATTTTCATATGCATAGTTTTTTCATTTTTGTAGTCACTAGTGTGATAAAATTAATGTTTGTTTAAAATTAAAAACCAGACATTCAAATGAACTAAATTAGTTTACAAATTGTAGGAGTTTTCTATTAAAGCCGTTTGTTTAACAAACATTATATTAATGCTTAGTGATATTTGCACAAAGCTAGCTAAAACTACATTTAAATTAATTTTGCAACGTGTGCATATATCGTACGATTCTTTTGTAGCGTCAAGCACCGAGAGAAAACTAATTATTCTGAGTCAGCTTCGCACGAATTTTACTCTCGAATCGTTTAAAATTAAATTTAAATTGCAAACCGAAATGCGATAACAGTTAGCACAAAAACCGTTACAATTATAAAGAATCTTTACTCGCGGCGAGCGGTCGAAAAACGCACCACGTGTTGTGACTGGTAAGGAGGGAAATTAATTATCGGATGGTAGCCCTGAACTATTTGCGAGTGCCGAGTGGCAGCCCTTGTTAGCCCCGGCATGCTACGTTGGAGTACTCGCGACGTAATTTTTTGTTGCGCGCGCGACAAGTCAGGAATATAAAGTCGCAAGTCTTCCCGGTCCATATTTGGGGAGGCCCTTAGGCGAGATTCCGTCAGGGTACTGCGTACAGATCGTATATATTTATTTGTTCGGCAAATGAGGCATCGACCGACGGTGCTCGATAAGCAGATGCTTTGGTTGCTAAGTCATTCCTTTACTTACGAAGCTTGGCTGTTTGAGGTACATTTCAGATGGTCTATGTAGAGTGTAAGTGAATAGGTGACAAAGTTTGGCTCTCGCTAGTACACACTATTCCACTAACCTACCAACATATTAAATACTAGCTGTTGCTCGCGACTTCGTCCCCGTCGGATCTATTTCTATTATTATATTATAGTGAGTCAATCTTAGAAGGTAGACATATACTGTCGCGGGCTTTTTTTTAGATCATTTAAAGATAAATAATTTTCCCCGTTTTTTCCATATTTTCCATTATATCTTCGCTCCTATTAGTCGCAGCGTGATGTTATATATAGCCTAAAGCCTAGGAAGGCTTTAGGCTATATATAACATTTATATTATTGAGGACAATAAATGGTCAATTCAATAAAAAAATAATTTTTCAATTCGAACCAGTAGATCCTGAGATTAGCGCGTTCAAACAAACAAACAAATAAACAAACAAACAAACTCTTCAGCTTTATATATTAGTATAGATATTGCCTAATCTCGTGACATCTTAACGAGTCTTTTGCCGTGTGGACCACCAATTCTGAAATCACTTTCAATGCAACATGAATAGCTTAAAAGATTGGATGTGTTTTTCCTATTTCTTAAATTGTTAACAATCATCAGTTATAGAAATATGATTAATCAGTAACAGAGCATATAGTCGATTGACACTCAGATAAGCGCAGCATCAACAACTTTTCTGCTGAAACAACATCTTATAAATTATATACTTCGCGGTACATACAAATAGATATTATATAAATGGGTAATTTCATGTGATTTTAAAAGATTAATTTTCCATAAAAATATATTTCTAAAATTATATTCTTCGTTGTATGATAATTAGCAAAGAGTCGTTTGTTAACTAAATTAGTGAATAATATTGTCGTGATTGTGGTGTACAGTTCAGTTGGCTCACACTGCGTTGTCTGCGCAGGGACAAAGACAGGCTGTCTACTGCAGGCGAGCACTAGACGCGGAACAAACACATAATTTATTCAATCCTCAGCAAAACTATGTATTATCGACCATATTTAGACAAAATATCTCTACTAGACCTGATTATGGAAGAATTTTACGTGTAACGGTACGTTCTTTGTCATTATTTATTTGTATTATAATAATTCGTATCAACATATCTATACAATTTATGTAACAGTTTCTGCATTTGGACTTGTTAGTGTATAAATTATTATCCCTGTAAAATGTAATTAATTTAAAAGTTAATTATTCGACTGTTCCACCAGAGCTTTTATACGCTACCGATTGAAACGTATAAACACGATCGTAAAAGTCAACAACAATATATCACTGACAAAAACACGTCATTAGAATCGAAACATAGAGAGTATTCCGTAATTATCTTCAATATGTATTTAGCCAGCCAATTATAGGTAGGGCGTACGGTCCGCACGTTCCTCGATGTTCCCAGGATAGGTTCCGGGATCTCTTCCCGGTAGCACGTGGGAACGGCCGTATTGAGCTAGCGTAGTTTTTACTAGACGCTACGACGTACGCAGCTCGGGAACTTTTTCTCCACCACGCGTCTGTTTTGATTTGTAAGCCTCGTAATATTTATAGGTGTAATGAGTGCTTATCAAGATAATATGAAGGCGGTTGATAAATATGTTCTTATTTCCAACAAATAACATTTGTTAAAAATATTGTAATTTAGTCCCCAAGTTGATTGTAATCGATTCCCATAGAAAACATTTTATAAGCATTAAATAAACGCGGTTCTTTTCGCAAGGAATGCATCATTAAAATACCTTAAGATTTAAATTCGGTTTAAGTCTCGCTGTGTACAAGAAAGCGCATGCAATTTTAACTGCACTCGGGTGAGCGTCTTAAATGTGGCGATGAGGAATAACTAATGCAGAAATAAATCTTTAATGTTCGTCTCTGAGTGGATTATTGTACCGCATTGCCTTACCACATTTTACGTAGAAAAAAAACTTTTCAGTAGAAGAAAATTTCTATTTTCAGCGACGCACTATAATAAACCATTACAATATTGTAATTGCATGAATGGAGAGTACGCTGATATTATTCTATATTCATAATACAAATAAAATAATTTTATTGACAAATGATTTAAAAAGTATAAAGGGTTTATGGAGGTCACTCTCTCGCTTTATATAACATGCCCCATCATAAAGGTGTATAAAATTTCCAAAACATACGAAGAGATATTTTATAACACTTCCCGTTTATAAAGTATACCTAAGAATAGGATAACTACTATAATAAGCTCTCACTAACTTTTAATTAGTTTACAACCCATGCTACCTATGTTTACAAATTAGTCAATTTACCTTCGTTATCCAAACTTCTGCCCAAATCGTATCTATAGTGCACTAAGGGTGACCAAAACGGTAATTCCAACGCGTCTGACGTTTGACTTGAGTGAAAGCTGTCAGAATTTGTCATTTGACCTATCTGTCAGAGAGTTAGTTACTACTGATAATAAGGAAGGATTGTGTGATGGCTACGTTTATGGTAAACGGGTGAAATTCTTATTCGAGCGACGGCTCTAGACGGCTTAAGAGCTTTAATGTTATTTTAAGTTATTATTCATCTGATTAATAAAAAATATGAACGATAAATCTGCGGTAAAATTTTGTTAGTTATTATCTAGTCATAACCAAAATTAATGTAACCTCGTAATTTGATATTACGTAATGGAAATATGCTTTTTCTATTACATATTATTTTATTATTTCTAGTTCAGTTTTGTTTGGTTAAGCTATCTGTAATTATTATAATGGCTGACGTCATTTTTGTTATTTATTATTATAAGTATAAAGTCTTTATTTGGACTTAATTTCTGCTATGTAGTATAACGTAAATTAACGTTTGATGTATGTGAGGTGGCTGGTATAAATCAGTCCACGACCAGCCAGCCTGCCAACTCATTATTACGCGTAGGAGTGTCTTTCAACCACTTAGATTGATTGAAGCTATGGGTAATTATATTCATTTGAGGGAGACTTATTAGCCTTAAATACCAAATATATAATAGACTAATGTTACGAACAATACATTATTATATGAACAGTATTAAATAGCTTTTTTTTTATTTTATTTTAAGGTGTTTAAAGAAGGTAAAAAAGGTCGTAGAGCTCGACGGTTCTGGAGTGCATTAATATGATTTAATTTTATGTACATATCTGTATATATCGGTACCAATTTTGCAGAATAACCATTCGTCTTATTCGCTTTTTATTTTTTGTTGAATTGACAAATTGTAAAGAGTTTTGTAAAGTGTATCAATTTATGCGTAATGTGCTTTGCAATATACCCATGTTTTTTTTTTCTTTTCTCTATAATATATTTCTAAGTCATCCTGAAATTTATGCGCGATATCTACATCTAAATAAATACAATTGCTCAATACGAACAAGCAAAAGGTAAAGCCATAATTTAGTATGGGAACACAGAGTATAGCACCTTATCATCCCGGAGTAATGACAAATGATCTGAATATCGCAGGTATTAAATCCAAGTCTGTCGGATAAAACAGTTCGTGATAGGACGAGGACCCGAGGCGGAATCTTGAGCATTTTGCACTCTGAATAAATCCGATGGCACCGTTGTTTTCAATGAGTTTCCATCTGTTCTTATAACTGAGTGCCATACGTTGTTTATGTAGTTTAATTGTTGTGGTACGCCATTGAAATATAAGGATGGCTTATTAAGAGCTTTCGATAATCGAGATAAATTGGTGCTGCATATTTTATTTCCGTAAAAAAAGGTTTAAATGGAGAAGCAGAACGCTTTGCTTGTTACATATCTATGCGTAGTATCTCTATCTACTATTAATATAATGTCTTCATTAATATTCTAAGTATGTAAATTTTGTGAGATTGCGTTATAAGGTGTAAACTCTGGATCTATTTAAACTACTTTGAAAATATGAGTTTCTATTTTATTAACTATTAACTAGACATCATAGCATAGGTTCGAGTTTCTTAATGTAAATTTACTAAACTAAATATATTATAGACAGCACTTTTATTTTTTAAATATGATATGTTTATGTCAAAAACAAAAAAAAAGTTTAAAAATCGAATTCCATATAGTTAGAAAGAGGTTGGTATCCAAAGAGTCTAGTTGCGCGAGCCGGCGGGCAGCACGACGCGCAGCCACCGAGGACGGCCCGTCACGCCGCGATCTGTTACGTGGTGTGAACTTCGAAATTATAGCATGCCAGCTAGTGTACCTTCATCTTTACTTACTCAAGTGTTAGCGATGGATGTTTCTAGTACTTTAATGTACTAAGCATACACAATAGTTAAACACAAACCAATTTTACGTGCGAGTAAATTTACGTAAAACTTTATTAAGTTTATCTTACTGACTACATAGTATAAGAAATGTAATAGGCGGGCCTTATTTTTAAAAAGTGATTTCTTCCAGGCAACCTTTTATGAATATTTAAAACAGAAAGACTGGATAGAAGACTTTGATAATTTACATTAGAAATCTGTTGAAATAACCTGAAACTTTGAATTGATTTGCGGTTCACCATTCGGGCATAAGTCACTAAATCGTGAGATTAAGAGTTACTTTAAACTAAAGCGTTTAATAGTTTAATTAAACAATAGTCTAATCGTGCGGTCAGTACCACGGTAGTGCGATCTTAAGTTCGAAGTGCGATCGAAGTTTTTGACTAATTAATCTAAATATGTATAAGGAGAAACTGACTGACTGACATATCAACGCACAGTCTAAACGGCTTAACGTAGGCACTTGAAATTTGGAAGGGACGTAGCTTAGGTACTGTAGAGGTGCACTAAGAAAGGAATTCCCGGCAATCTCACGGGAACGGGAACTTGCAGGAAAATCATTTTGTTTGAAAAATCTAAACAGAGGATAGGTAGCATATAATAGGTACAGCGTGAACGAAGTTGCGTCGGGTCTTATAGTATAATATACATAAGAAATTGTATAACTAGCACACAGTTAGTAGTTTGCACAATCTGATAAATTCAAAAAAAAAATCGGTCGGATCACTTAAAGGTTATATAAAATCAAGCGACCATTTCTCACTCCTGCATAATATTACACGTCGCTAGAGAATTGTGAATCCCATGTGTGTTGCCATTTTCAATAAATCCCATAACAATGGTCATAGGCGCTGGGCCACCATTAGAGGCGATTACGTCACGCATATTAAACGAGCCTTTGATCTTACCGGCTATTGTGCTCCCTGCTTCCTTATGAACACCACGCAAACTAACTAAAAATATACTAGAAAATCTAGATAAGTGCATTTATGTATCCTTTTTTTTAATTGACACATCCAAAATCATTCCCGTAACATCGATTAGTATTCTAGTTTAGATCAAAATATGTTAACTAAGATTACATAGCCTAATTTCTAGCAATTATCATTTCTTCTGATACATGCATGAGTTATTAAAAGCAGGTGTTGACCAAATATTCGTTTCTTTATGTCCTATACGCGACAGTACTAAGAATACCAATACCAAAAAGCTTTCGCAAATATCAAAATTACAAGCACGAAAATGTATACTTTTAACGCTTTCGAGACCGAAAAGCCACTAGAAAAACAAAACTCTATAAATAATAAAATTTCCATTGTCAAGTGAAATGACTACGGCGAAATTGTAGCTTTTGTTTCGCGACGCGAACTAAATGCATAACAGAATTGCGTTGTCGTTATAAAAATGGCGAATCGAACAAATATGCCAGCGAATATCCTTTGTTATTTTTACTTAGAAATTTATGACTTTATCTTTAAATCAATATAAAATAACAAAAATATATGGAAATTATTTTGTCGCCTCCTGTAAAGAGTCAAACTCATAGCAAGATTTTTTAAATATATGTATTTACTACCTAATATCTACTCGTTCATTGAAGTTTTGCTTTAGTGTTGATTAGGTAATAGCTTAGATATTCTTAGGATTTTGATACGTCTTGCATTCAAAGTAAGCTTAATATACCCTCGAGTTAAAGATCAGCTGTCCCATCTAACGCTTTTAGCCTTCTTGGAGATCGGAACAGGCTGCATAATGGACGTGCGTCAACGCCTTCCGATACGAACTGTGATGTCGGTTTAATGTGTTAAAAATAGACCACGAAATAGATACAGTATAAAACCTAGTGCCAATGTAAGTTTCATTACTGACTTGACGAATGATTTTTTTTATATATTTAAACAAAGATTTTGTTATTTAGCAGTTTTTTTGTATATTGAAAATCGCAAACGTCCAACATTGCTATTTTTTAACCCTTTATGATTAATAAACATTACAATATCTCATTAAATGACTAACAGAAAAGACCTCGCGTTCGTGACTCGACTAAAAGTCTGATGAATTTTAATATTAAAATTCGGCACTCATTATTCTTAAAACTTTGCAAACAATGCGAAATTCCGGTGTTCGCACCCGAAACTCGATTGTGGATACTTTAAAATCGATGCTGAAGATATATAGTAAATCATTATTCCGGGCTATACAAATGTCCGGGGCGTACGAACACACAAACATGTGTACCAGCTCCCATTATACCGGAATGTCTCCTTGATTTTGAATGGATGCTTATTATGCACCCATTTACACCCCGAGAACTGCCCTGGATGCATAGCTGCTGGATATGCTCACCAATTTGCATGTCACAACTAAAACTATACAAATAAGTATAATTAAAAAGTACCTTTACAAATAAGTTAGCCTTTGGGAGGAGGTTCGTGTTAAACTTTAACAATAAATGTTTTTTTAAGTTGTCATACAAACCGAAAGTAAAGAAGTCTTCTCAGTACTGCAATAATTTTGTTGCTATAAGTAATGTTATAGGTATTTATAATACCCGTCCTTAATTTGTTTACAATAAAGCGTACCTAACTACCTTCCGCAAATATAATTAATTATTAATAAATTAAAATATTCTAAATAAAAAATCTCATTATAAGCATGGGCCAAAATAAAAGCTTAAAACCATTCTGCCCTGAAGTTAATCCGCTTACCGAGATGACCTATCCAGCAGTCTAAGTAGCGCGATACAAAAACAGTGGCCAAAGGTACGATACGCATCTTAAAGCGGGCGCGGTAACAAGCCGCTTGTTCCTGTCAATCGGGCTAATGTTCACAATCGCGACTTCCATACATTGTATAGCCGTGTTTTCATACATCGCGTGGGCGCTGACAGAATAGATTAAATCGATTTGTTTGTTAAATGAAAAGTTGGATAACGACGCTTTGGTGGCTCTGTTTGTGCATTTTATAATAGGTTTTGCGTGGATGTGTTCGGATTAATTTAGTTAAACAATGCGATTACAGTTAATGCTTTAAATAAAGCGGTGTTATGGTTGAAACTAATTGATATGAGTGAAGCTGTATGGCCGAAAGCATTGCAATATGTTTAACGAATAAATATATCTGCGATTTATTGTATTATTTGCAAATCGTTTTATGGAAAATTAGCGTATGCCATTAAATTAATTCGTTTGTAATGCGTGGAAAAAAATATCATAATTGAATACATTTAGAGTATTCAATTACTTATCATATCCATAAACATCTCAGGTGCCTATATATTATACTACCACACTTCAGAAAACATGCCGAATTTATAAAATTCCAATAGACTACGACGACGCCACAGTATTAGTATTTCGTTAATTTTGGCAAAATATAACTCTGTCGGCACTTAAAATATCTCATATAAAGCCATGTGAAGGCATTACAAACTCAAAATTACTTCAATGTACTCCTCCTTAAAGCAGAGTAATAAACATGTCCAGCCATTTCTTTATACTCTAAGCCGCCTGAAACTTTATCAGAATGAGCGCAAACTTAGAGACCATTTGTGTCCAATGCTCCCTACACTTTGTCCTCAGAATTTAGCACCTGCCCGCTGCCCATACACAATCAGATGGTACAAGCACTTGTAATTGGATTTAAGCAGAATTTGTTGAACATAACTTCTATGTTGACACTGTTTAAAAGATCAAATGGAGT
>JADANM010006502.1:4273057-4302645 GCA_026213755.1 Eurema hecabe
TCTTACTAGAATTATAATCGGCTTTATATTCGAAGCGATGTGTGGGTGAGCTAATGGAGGGTAGGCTAGGCTTTAACTCCGAACAGACAACTATTAATTGCCTAAATCATATGAAAAGGTCACAGGACTACTAGACCATATATGAAGGAGCTTTTACATATAATGTTTGAATGTTTGAGATAGAAAGATTTTTGATTTATTAAAATATAAGTAGGTGCGATGCCCTAAAAATGAAAGGTATGTGTAGGTGTCAGGTGATTACTACAGATTACTACAATGTTTCCTTATTGTAATTATTGTAACGTCTTTTAGGCACGTCAGTTAATCTGAACCTTAAAAACAAAGATGTCTTTGATAAGAATAAATTCTGTTTGGTTCAAAAAAAATATGACAACAACAATTAGTCTTGATAAAATACCAATATTGTTTTATTGCCAGTTTTATTTCCTATAAACAGAGAATGGAACATTACTATGTAACGTCCGATGTGTTTAGATTAGAAAGAGTAAGCGAATTAAAGAAAATCGAAATGAACAGTGACCGTTATCGTATAAGCCTGGTTAGGCCTAAAGCGTCGCGTCCGGCGGATACCCTCCTTGGGCCATAAGAGGTGCGCGTGCGACCTACTCCCGCAACACTGTATGTTGATAGTAGGCAATGCGATTAGAAACTATGCCGTGTCTTATGCATCTGAAAAATGTGCAAGAACTATATTTACAAAGGACTACAATTTTAATAAGGTTTTTATAAAATCTATAATCATATAAATTAACTTGTCTATTTAGCTTATTATTCTCCAATTATAGATACGTTAAAAGATTGAAATGGTGCAAAAGGGTAAATTAGCCAAATGAAATACATTGGAATAATAATTGAAAGTTGAAAGTCCCAAGTAGAACTGGCAATATCTAATGCAAATACTGTTTAGATATTAGAGTCAAATTGTCAATCAATGTTAATTCATTGCAATTTGTACGCAGATTCAATGAGGGCTTTACGCATAGACAATCTACGCTGTGCATACAAATATGAATGACAGTTATACCAAAATGGCTGCAACATGTCACATTTCGCGCGCATCCGTCAGCAAGATGGCGGTATTGTTATGCAATCGGCGCGAAAGTAACTGTCCACCTCCTTCCTGTAGCACCGGAAGGGAAAATAAATGGTCCTGCACCATATTATAGAGCCAGGCACGTAACGACACACGGGACCAGAATATGAACAAATTGACATTGAAATATCATATTAATAATTTATACAAGTCATATCATTTGCGCTGTCTGAGTTCAAATCTTTTGCTTATCGGCGATAAAGTGTTACGGCTATGTATTCTACATTTAAATTAACGTCACCTCTCTGTAAATATTATTTTGTAGACGCTGTGTAATAAAAAATCATTAATATTGAAAAATACGTTGTAGGTATCTATGAATAATCAATAACTGCAAAATATGCATACATTGTCAATAGTGTAAACATTTTATTTTACGGTCATTAGTTACAATACGATGATTTCAAGTTATTCCCCGCTTCAATAGAATAATTTTTAGAGGGTAAATGACAGTTAAATCCTAATAAGGATAATGATAAGTCAAAAGAACAATGTAATTACGTCTAAGTAATGTAAATTAGAGTAGAATGCATTAAAAATGCCAGCGAAGCAGACCGTTTGGCACCACTACGTCTGGGATTCCACGGTAAATGATCTTTCATACTTTTTACTGAATAATGAAGTATTTAGTTCAAGTTCTCGTCAATAATAGTAAGGGAAAAATTAAAACCTCGTAGCGTAACGTAGAACAAAAAAAATCTCGTAGAAAACAAAGATGAAAGAGTAATTATACGAAGTTATTTACGAAAAGGTTTTAAGAAGAGCCTTAATATTGCGCTGCCTATTATTTGGTTAACAATGCAACAAACAAATTACACAGTTTTCATTTTTAGAGGCATTCTTCGTAAAATACTTTTTCTTTTTTACATCAAACATAAAGAACTTTTTCACTTGTGTACCTACGAATATAATGTAGTACTTACGCTTTACAGAGATGATGTTAGTGACATTGTATGTTTATAACGGTCCTGGGTTGCGTCATAATAAGATTAAATAAGTCTTAAGATGATAAATAAGAGTACAGTATCAACAAATTATTATAGATTGAGTCACTTTAACTGAGAAATATAAAACATAAACACAGTCCACACAGCACGACGTTTCAAGACATTCAACCAAACGGTCTCATACCACTCAATTCAATTATGGTAAAAACCAACCCCGCATTTGGTCTACACATAAAAACTGTGAACATTACCATATAGTGCTACTATTGAAAAAACCTATCTGAAAAGGGAAGGTAAACAACCATCTTCGAACATTATATAACTTAACGGTGTGCCCCATTTGGTTACGGACCAAAAAAAGGCAGTACTTTTAAGAGAATCTTTAACGTGTACCTGTTAAGGCCTGTGCCTTACACAGATCGGCTAAATAAGTCGTTGAAACTGGAGTGGTGTTACTATATGGCTAGGGACCAAAATTATGGAGGTTCTCATGTATGGAGATGCACGTGGTGTCTGTCTCAGGGGGTTTCCTCTGAATGAAAGCGAATGACCAGGTCAATATCAGCTGATGATACACAGCTATTTAGCAATTTACATACCAAATACGACGCGAATTGTAACGTGCCGTCTCAAGTATTCTTACATTGTTCAGGAATGTATCCAGGGGGGATCCGGCAGGGAATTCTCGGAGAATCCGAACGTAGATTGCTATTTTAAAATGTACATTGTGTAAATATACGACCTCAGAATATTGAGATTAGTCCAACAATGTTGGTAACACGATGGATATGTCTACTATAAATAATTTACTTAAATCGTTGTTTTCATTTTGACTGGATGTCTAATTAAAGTCAACGTTAGCATAATACTTAATACGAGGATTAAAGCTTTATTATATTATTATTATTATTATTAGGCTTTATTTATTAGGCTACTTCCCGTTGACAAATTGTCGCTTGATTTCTCTCTTAGATCATAGTGATTTATTATATAGATTAATGCAACAAAACTCTGTATGGTCCGATAATTGCTGTTTATCGTTTAATGCCTTATCTTTGGTGTTTTTGTAGCAGAGGTTTATAGATTTCATATACTATTTTGAAACAGTGTTCAAGTACCCAATATAGAGTTGTTCGGAATCGACCAATCAAATAATTTTTCAAGATAAAATAGGTAGATATTTGGATTTATTGCAAGAAAATACTGCCCATGCTACTGTTAATATGATAGGTAGTAATCTTACATACATGTCGCGAAGGGTCGCGATAACCGCTACAAAAGTTAATTAATTGCACTGGCAATAAAAGCATAGAGATAGTTTGACATCTCGGTGACAGTTGTTGTCACATGAAGGAAAAATTAGCGTTTTTTGAATTTAACAGACGACGGGTGTAAACTGTGAAGTGTGAACGAGAAAAGTTTGGTGAGTTATCTTATATTACAAATTGGATTTATAATTTAATGTTTTATATATCTAATGTGTTTAAACTGCGGCGAGTAGTTAGATTCAATTGTTATAAGTAAAACAGAGTTGAGAGTTGGAATCTAACTACTGCCGACCGCGTGTGTTTAAGCACCAGATTACTAATAACTAATACGTATATTCAGGAATGAGGCAACTGGCCCATTCAGTAAGCAGTCAGTAAAATATGTGTGTATCTAATATGCAGGTACATACATAAAAATCATTTTCAGATTAATTCTTATAATTAGCTATCGTGGATACAGGCCACGATAATACACAAGAACTAAAAGAATTAATTAAAAACTTAACACGATATTATAATTTAATCGGCTGGACTGCATATTTAGATCCCTTTAAATATGATTTTGACTAAAATATTTCCGATTCATACCTATTTGTGTATTTTGTATGATGATAGTCGTTATTTTATAAAATTGGTATAACAGGTCTAACTTTCGTCAAATAAAATTTATAGGTATGATACATAAACATATTGATAAATATGTTTACATTGACATACTAAATTACTATTGACTAAAAGTACACTAAACTAAACTTTACATTTACAATGTATGTTACTTATGACGCATCGCGAAAACCTTTAAAAATAAATACTTTTTAAATATACATGTTGGCGCTATTCGATGGCATTAAGTGATCGAAATTAAAGAGGAAACTTACCAAAGAAAAATAACTGGCTCTACGCAAGAATTTCAATTTGTTCGACGCTCGGATATTCGCGACATTATTAATTTTCAAGTCAGCCGTGAACAAAATGGAAAGTTCCGGAAAGTCAACCGAAAATTCAAACTACTCGACGATTACCGTTTGACTTTAGCTTCTGAAACTTAGCGAAATTCAAGCGCTTCTTTGAGTGTAAAGTGATTTTATTAGTAGCGATTGCTAATGGCCGATTGAAGTTTTACCGTGTTCAATAATATTTTTAAGATTTTTTATAGTTTACTAGTTTTATAAGAAAGCAGATATCTAGGTCTTATATAGCGAAGTCAATGTGACGGACTTTTCAATATTGGAATCAGCTATACAAAATTTGGCGTTTATAATGTAGGCTTTTTTCAACTTTGTGTTTAATATAAAACCTTACATGGTACTTAAGAAAATTATTTAAATTATAAAATAATAATCTGATGATTTATTTGATTACTTTCTAGCTTTTAAGGTCGAGAGATTTCTGTTTAAAAGTTGAAAAACATTATTTTAAACTAAAGCCAAAATTTAAGATATTTTTCATTAACACATGATTTAATAAAAATTAAACTAATAGCCTTAGAGGAATTTTCCAAAGAGCATTATTGTTATATCAAATAGTAACTTGGCATTATAATAGTTTTTCCTCAAGTGTATTTGTCTTTGAAGTTTTACGAGGCTTTTTCACGCGTGTTCAACGTAACAATTAGGATAAATTCGACGTCAATATCACATGAAACAACATTGTCCTTGCGTGGGAAAATTATCATCTACGTAAAACGTTTGTTCACCAATTCGCATCACCAAATACGCCGTGGTGACAATAGGCACCGCCAAATTTGGGGGTTCTTTTTGGTGACGGTACTCTAATTACCTCAAATACTACGTAACTTCTGTTTGAGAAAGGAATTAGGCGCTCCAACGTTCAAAGTTGTTGACAATATCAAGTTTTCTTCAATGTTATTATATTATATTATATAACATACTATGTATGTTTTTCTTACTGCATGCTTATTGCCTATGCTTATTATATAGGCAAAACAGGTTTCTAACCTATAAATCCATATTATTAAGAGCACATTGAACTTTAGTAAATAATCCTAACGAAAAGAAGAACCTGTGAGGTTTTTCCTATATCTATTTGACCATAAAAAAGATAAACAGCAGTAAATTTAAGCTATATTTCACCAAGATTTAGAACCATCATTAACAAGGATATTAATAGAAATAATCGTACTGAGTAGATTCTGTTTTGGATTTTATAGGCTTCGTCATCGGTTGCCTTATCTGAAAATCAGACAGTCAATAAACAGTTATAGTTAAGTAATTCCATTTCGAAAAACAGTTATTTGCCAATCTAGTTTAACCTAAAAGTTTGTTATGGAAATGAAAGTTTGGTGTTAAAACTATTCCAATATTAATCTCTATGATCTAAAGATCTTAAGATATTCGATTTTTCTAATATATATCAATAACTTTAATTATTTCCATAGTACTCTCAGTCTAAATGCCCTAATAATATCGCAATGATCTATTGCATAATAATTGAAGCTTTAAATAACAGCTTTCACGTTTTCAAATGGCGGTTAAAGAAATTTACAAAACAGTACCACGAAATACATATACAAAGAAAATGAAGCAATCTTTATACAAATCTATGCAAATCCTATGAAACTATAATAATAGAAAATCGCATTACCTATACGTAAGGATTTCCACTTTTATGTTATAAATACACCTTTTCCCTAAAAAGAATAGTAGTTAATCGGGCGTTCAACTTCGATTTCGAACCGCTTGCCCTAAAATTTTCCTTTTACAGTGTTATGTGGGCGCCTACACGACCTCCATCGGATAAACATCCAAATATCTTATAATATTTACATTGTGCTATACTAACTGCGTTCCGTTGTTTGACTTGCGTAGTTTTCGGCCCTGGAGCGACACCTATAAAAAATATTATTTGTTTATATATGAGTATACTTTAATCAAACAGTCCATAACTTTTCACTAGTTTAGAAAAGAGGTTTCATACGGATAAGCTAACAGAAATGCTTTCATTCTTTTAAGATTCAATTTTGTCTTTTTTGTTTTTTATTATAATTGGATAAAATGAACAGGTTTGTTGATTTTTGTTGTTCGCGACTTCGTCCCCGTCGGATCTATTTCTATTATTATGTTATAGTGAGTAAATCTTAGAAGATGGATATATAATGTCGCGGACTTTTTTTTAGATCGTTTAAAGAGGAATAATTCTTTCATACATATTATTTTTGTATCTTAACCGTTTTCGCAGCGCACGCAAAGGAAGCCCTCAAAGATGAATAATTTTCCCCGTTCTTTCCACATTTTCCATTATATCTTCGCTCCTATTAGTCGTAGCGTGATGTTTTGTAGCCTAAAGCCTTCCTCGATAAATGGTCAATTCAATAAAAAAAGAATTTTTCAATTCGAACCAGTAGATCCTGAGATTAGCGCGTTCAAACAAACAAACAAACAAACAAACAAACTCTTCAGCTTTATATATTAGTATTAGTATAGATAAATTGTTTCAAATAATTTAAATTTAGTTTTGTTTCTGAGGTAGGGTAGTGAGTAAATAAATGATTTATCATAATCGTAAAATGATTAAAAATGTATTTAATATACCGAACATAAAAAAATGTGTTTCTTTTAAATATGTACTATTTTATATATGTATTTATCTACTGTATCAAAATTAATCACAACTGATGTATGTAGCGACACCTGTTGGTAAGTTGGTGCAAACCTAAACCAAATCGATGAAATTACAATAGTAGTATGACGTTCAATCATTCGATAACGTCTGGGAGCACTTAGTACGGAAAGTTGTCACTAGATGGCGCATATACACAGTATATACAGTTTTTATTATTCATGTTTATTTAATATAGGTATTTAATAAAGTACAACTGTAAAGAGTCTTCTTAAGCATATTTCATTTCAAAAGTATGAATAGTGAATACGATTGGATCAATCTTCATGACATCACATTAAAATAAATTTTATTTCTATATATAATTTTAATGGATTTTATAAAAGGCTTATTCATCGACATAACTTTATATGAACAAATTAAAAAGGAAAATAATTTCTCATGTTTATAAGCAATATTAATGATAATGTGGTTGCGGGACTCAACCCACGTGAACACACATAATTTATTTAGCTGTTAACACCGTAGTACCAACGTAGTGCATGCACATTAATTGTAGCGAATCGATTTGTTCGTGAATAAACCAATTTAGCTAGAGCTCTTGCGTTGGATCACTATCATAGAAAATGCAAGGGGTCATTTAGACAATTAGAGTTCAAGAGGATTGGCGATGGCCGCTCAATAATTAGAAGGGTGGGGAGGGCACATGCATTATGTAGGAATCGATGGTTGGTGTTGGATACTGATTGCTAGACGGGTTAGTGTTACGGGGACAAAAGGACATAGAGTCGATTCACGTATAGGTACTACTAGCTGTGACTCGCGACTTCGTCCCCGTTGATTTGTTTTTCCATTATTTCTTCGCTCCTATTAGTTGCAGCGTGATGTTATGTAGCCTAAAGCCTTCCTCGATAAATCGAACTAGTAGTTTCTGAGATTAGCGCATTCAAACAAACGAACAAACTCTTCAGCTTTATATAGATATTATGTTATAAAGATGTTATGGAAACCGTTAGTTTATATTTAGCAGAAGTCCAGACGTCAGTAAAAAAACTTTGAAAATTCTATTGCGAGTTATTAAAGCAGCAATATTTATCAGTGTTAAAGGCTATTTTGATCCAAGAAATATCGAAAGGACGGGGTTGTAGCACAACTGTTTATGATATAACATAATAAAGCTTTATAATAACCACATATTAATAATTAATATTTTCAAATAAACATGAAAGTATAGTACCTACTGGACAAACCTATGGGTCTAAGAAAATAATGAGGACACGGAAAACATATTAATAAAACACTCACTCGTATTACAAGTAAGAACAATAAATTAAAATTCCAAGAAAACTTTATCGGCACAACATCTCCATGTCTTTTCGACTATCGCCTGTCGCGTCAATTTAGGGTGTTGGCCTTTAGCGACCCGTAATTTCTGTATAAGCATTGTTACTCCTGAATATAGACACACAAAACAGTTTTGATACTAAATTTATGTATGCACCACAACTTAGATCTACAACGTTGAAGCGTTGTAGGTATCATGTAAATCCCCTATAACATTATATAACAATATAACCCTTCTATGGATTAACTCACCCGTGTGACAAAATTTGCAATTTATTAGACGACAAATGCTTTGCTTATTCTCAATAGGTGTCTGTGTGTGTGTGTGTGTTTTTTGTAAGCTCTTAAAACTGACTATTTATAATAAAGTGCTGTTTAAAATTTTACCAAAAATAAACATTAAGGGTTATATAAAAACTATATCCGAATCATATTTTAATATTTTCTATAATAATGAAATATTCTACTTTAGTCATTCTAAAATCATTGAAAAAATAACAGTCTATATAGACCGTTAGCCGTAAATTAGTTTGAAAATTCTAATACCAAGACTACTACATCGCATTCTCCATTACACATGTCTGAAAAAAGCAAAAGCCATAGATAACATATAGACAGTAGCTGTGTCGAAATCGCTTCGACCGCAGGCTTCGCTCGGCGTGTCAGTAAATACTGAATTAATTTCACCGTACTGAGAACGCGTTGAACCAATACTATTTGTGAAAACCGTAATATCGTGTGCGCAAACATTTACAATGGACTGTATGCAAATTGGGCTGAATTTCATTACGGCTATTTAAATATAGGTAATAAATATATCATATGTTTACGTTAAATCAATATTCTATGTGTACAGACTACAGGTGATGGCATTTGATACGTAGTATGGTGCAGCCATAACATTAATTGTTTTATAGGAATTTATCGGAATATTTTTTATCTCATAGATTATAAATATTAAACTACGTGCAAATACATAGTATTCATAGTACACTATTTATTTAACAATGAACTGACAACATATATCAGCATAGGAATATTTCAGTTAAAATAATTCTAGCTTTTAAGTATCGAAAAATAAATCTTAATTAGAATTGACATTTTCAAATGAAAGTTTGAGTTAGCTGAATTAGGTCGTTTACAAACTATAACAGTACGTAAGATATTCTTAAAACCTCTTAAATAGAATTATTTCGTTAATTTCAGTTTTATTATAGCCAACATTAAAAAATAAAAAAAAACATTAGGTACAAGAGAAAATGGAAGAGATCTAAAAATTTCCCGCGACGGGAAATGTGTTACTGGAGGCAAAGCGATCCCTTCGTCAACAGAGGAAATTCGCTGTGATGCTATGAATTGCGATAAACCGCGATCTGACGATTATCTCCAGGTGAGCTAAACGAATCAACATTCCCATTTTTGCTTATTTTCCGGGCCTTTTATTTCGCTCTTGACGCTTTGTACGACACACCCGTTTTATAATTATAATTTAAAATTGCATATTTCTTACTAAAATTTGTTGCTTAAAAGTCCACGCTATTCTCCGTGATAACTTAAGTTCTGTATTATAAATTGAAGTAGTAATACTTTTTAATGACTAGAAAAATATTCTTTAAAACCTAACCTTAAGGTATATCTAAAAGCATTCCTCCTTGTTAAAAGTTTGTCTATGAAAAGCCGGCCCATACTCGTGTTTGCATTTTGCAAACCGTAGAAATCTATCTGTAAACAAAAAACCAATCAATTGATGGACCTTCTCACATATGTACTTACCCTCTTGTTGGCTTTCGATCACAAACGAGTAGTAGTAAAGTAAACACGAAGCTTGAATGTGAATGAGGATGATCAAACATGCTACGTGACATTTGAGGTTCAAGCCAACTTTAAAATTTGAATATTTGACAAACAACGAAAGTAAACAACGAACTACGACGTACAATAGACGTAACTAAAACTGATGTTCTCGCGGGTAAATGTGATGAGATTTAACTAACGCTTCTTGAGTAACGTTATTCGCTATTTGACAAATCCTGCATTAAAGGATGTCTAAAGAACAACATGTCCATCTAAAATATGCTTTACAATTACTGATATAAAATACACGTTATTAAGTTCGTATTTTGGAACATTAAATATATGTAAAAAAATTCATATCACAATGCGTCGAAACAATTTTCCTTATTGCGATTTGAACCTAATTCACTCTTTAACGACTTATTATCATTAAACAAATTAACTTTTATATATTTTGGAATTCCGAAAACTTGCCTTAATTATTGTTATATTATTTGCGTTTGTCCCAATTATTGAACTAACAAAGGAGCAAATCTTTTGTTGAGATTTAGGTCGTCGTACCACCAGACGCTGAACTCGGTTAACCGGATAACGTCAATTTATTCGTGTAAATAATCACTTGGCTAATTTGTATCACATTTCATCAATGTTAAAGAACTCCTTTGCTTATTATATGGTTGAATATAATATGTTATTATATTTTTTCCACCGTTTGCCCACTTTCTCTGTCGTTCGCCTGCTCGTTTGCAACCTATGTTATAAGAAACACCATGTTTACATCTTACATATTTTTTATTTCAATCACATTGTAAGTTAAAATTTTAGTTTATCATCAAAAAATGGGGAAAAAATTCATATTTGTATATATAGCTAGAAAAGGTAATGCTTGGAAAAAGCATTATCTTTTGGAACAAACAAGGTAAGACTTAGGTAGCGAATAATTATCGTACTAAACCTGTACTTTTTAAATGTGTTAAAGGTATAACGATGGGTTGTGGAACTTCGAGTCCCGTGGTCGCCCCGGCGCCGGCTGAAGCGAATGGTCACGTCACAAGCAACGGGCACAATGCTGCACATGACGATGGCTTACCAACTGTCATGTTACCAGACACACCAGCTAAGTCTAAGCCTCGTTAGTATTCGTTTATTACTAATTAAAATTAGAAAGAATAAATCAATGGGTGTAAATTTCATTCTTCTCTAATCTCTCCGCTACTTTTTACTTCTTGATTCAAGAACCATTCTTTTCTTTTCCTTGTTAATACCAAGTACATAATCCAGTCCGAGGTTTTATGATTTTATTGCTAAGCGATGTATATATATTCCATGCTACCGCGACGGAAAGAAATGGTTATTTCAATATACATATTTCTTTATCAGTTCTGAATATTGCCTTTGTTAATAATAAATTATCAAATTTGTTTTATTATCCAAAACAAAATTTCTGGATTAAAAGTGTTGAAATACTACGAGTATTAAACTCAATTTTCAGCTATCTCCTTCGAGATTCCACTAGAAGAGTTCAATACTAATCCACGACCCACCACACCGCCGGTCCACCTCAAACGCTTGCTGCAGTCACCAAAGAAAGAGATTAGTCTTCCAGAAATTGAGGAGAAGCTCGCTGAAGCGGAACAGAGAAGACTTGCTGTAATCCTTTATTTATTTACAAAAGATTTTAATAACATACTTAAGCGGAAAATAGATGAATAGAAGTTTTCTTTAGTCATATTTTAGGTATGCTTCGAGGCATAATTCCAACTTACATAGCCTTTATACCCTTCATAGTTGTTACATTTTGGTTTTATCTACATACAATAGAAATTACTTTAGAATGTTCCCACGCCTGTAAACACACAATTTTACATTTGTATTACAAGCATGAATGCAATATTGTCAAGTATTAGATCGTTACTATAAGAAATATCAATATCCATATAATTCAAAGGTGACTGACATAGTGATCTATCAACGCACAGCCCAAACCACTGGACGGATCGGGCTGAAATTTGCAGTACAGATAGATATTATGACGTAGGCATCCGCTAAAAAAAGAATTCCCGAAATTCCCGCGGGAACGGAAATTAGCGGGAAAAACCTTTTGTATGAAAAATCTAAACCGCTTAAGTTAGACGCTTGAAATTTGACATTTAGATACAGTAGTAAACTTAAGGTTAGTTGCAACAGGATATTGTAAAATTCCCACGGGAACGGGAGTTAGCGGGAAAAAACATTTGTATGAAAAAATCTGAACCGCTTATGTTAGACGCTTGAAATTTGGCATGTAGGTACCTTAGTAAACTTAAAGGTTTAGGCTAGTTTTTACAGATTTTAACTTTTTACAGATTTTACAACAAAGAGCTGCATCAGCACACAAGAAATCACAAAAACTTACGAGGGAATTCCGCGATATACAGTCCTTTGAAAAAACACGGGTAAGTATTGCATAGTAACAAACCTTTCAGTTTGATTTTCTAAGAAAATTGAATTAAATATTTCCCTTTTATTAAAATTTACTTACACTGATTTTATAATAAACCCGTCATAATATCAGTATCGATTTAATAGTTATTGATGAATAATTATAATTAACAAATATAACATATGGTAGATTGTAGTTGACGCTTTTTTCAGGATTACGAAGACACGAAACACAACAACCTCATCGTACCAAATGACCCAGGGCTCGAAGATAAATATATCTAAATTAAGTATGTAATTAAATAATACAGATATTAATAATAAATCTCTTCGCTTATAATTCTAGTCATGTGTATGTACAATGTAAACTAGTCTTTATGCTTATGTTAATAAAGGTAATAATAACAGTAATAACATAGTCACATTATGCACATAAAAACTTTGTACATTTTTACTAACATATTTGAAATTAGGCATCGCGCACAGCCTTTTATATTATAGATTAAGATTAACGTTTTGCTACAAATTTATTGTGATATTTAGTATAATTAAAACATATATAAGTAAACAGTTGCTTTTATTTCCCTAAAAATTATAAAATCATAAATAATACACACAAATTAATTCTTAGCAAATGGATGTATTCAAGCATGAGAACAATAAGGTGGTAACCCTAAAAACAGTTTTCAGGTTATTAAGCCTAAATACTCGACGACATATATTAATAAAATTGATATACATATTTATTGGATTTTTAATAAGCTGTATCTCCTAATAAATCTTGTCTTTTAATTGGTTTGATAAGACTGCTACGAAAATTCAGTCTTAGTCCCGAAAGATATTTATAGTTTGACATCTAGAATGCCTTAAAAGTATATTTTAAAATAAAAATAGTAATTTTAACTGCTTCAATTCTATGTATACGAATATTAAAATAACATATCTATTGTTTCAATAAATAATTCAGCTTTCAATCAGAACGGCCTTTGTATCCAACGACGCGTATAAAATATTGCACAATCGCATTCAATCGAAACTAATGTATTTACAGAGTAATTATAAATATAAGACCTACACCGATTATTACCTGCGATAATTTGCATACATCATTTGATAATTATTCCTCTAGCGTGGGCTCTATTCTAGTCTATTCTATATTTATCATACTATACAACTATTTTGAACCAGGTATAGTTAATCGGCTACGCTTGACAGTGATTTTATTTTCTATCGACTTATATTCCTCTATAAAAACAAATTCGGTTCAAGTTTGCACTTAAATGCACATTAATTATATTTTAAATAAGGTAAGAATGTTTACATCCTAAAATGCATCGGAAATCGCATCTGAATCTCGCTGTAGGAATCAAACACTTCATCTCAAAATCATACGCATTATTTATCAAGTTTCATTTTTAAATAGTGTTATTATAAAATTAAAAGCAATTGCCTAATGCACGTTCGTAGCGTTATTTATTATTCACACTTGTTATTGTTGTTAAGTAATGTTTGCTAATTCAGAGCCTTTAATTAGCTGGTTTGCCGTTCTTGTTTAAGTTCATTGATACAATATTATAAGGCATTGAGATAAGTTAAAACCAAATCTTTAATATCAACTATACTTTTACTCTTGGATGTTATGATAAAATACAAATCGCTTCCTAAATTCAATTAGTATTGAAGTAATAAGAAAAATCTACACTGTAGGTACTATATATTTGAAATATTTTAAATTTAAAATATACATATTACACTGTAACAGTATTCAAAATATTGTTCGCCAAAGTGGTTAATATTAAAAAACTTATTTTTATTAAAAATAAGTATTAAATAAGTATTTAATTTTTGTATTAAAAATATTCTTTTATTTCACTTCAAGTGAAGCACATATAAATGCAAAGGTGATTATTTCCTGACATAAAAACTGATATCCTTACTTAAATGTTCTCTAATGACCCCAAATATATACAAAGTGTTAAAACCTACGGATGGAAAAGAGAAGTACGGCTATTTCCTTGAAGCAAAAATGTAGCTATTTTAACTGTATCGATAGCCTTATTTAAAGGATGCCTATTTCCATTACCTGTATGATGCAACTTTGTGCACACGTAGATAATGAAGCCCGATTTTCGGTAGGAAACAGAATGTGTATATAAATGTTGTTCTTACAGCAATCTATACACTTCGTCTGCTGAACTGAAGTAAAATGAACTCGTTCATTACTGTAAGTTTTTTGTATTTGTTGGAACTTTCTTCTTAGTTTTTATTCTTGGTGTTTTAAAGTAAAAACTGCAAACTGTTTCTTCGGTTAACATTTGTGGATCGTAATAATTTTGCTCATTTCAGACTCGTAATATTTTAAGAACGTCTTGATAGTTCATTTTATTCCTTCATTTGTTTTTCAATATTTTTTTTATATTAAACACCTCAGTATAAATTCAAATTTGATTTTAGTTCGCCCTCGTCTTGGCCGTTGCTGCCACCGCAAGCGGCTACGGTTACGGTCTTGGTGGATATGGTTAGTATTTCTTATTGATAAATATTCATCTTGAGACTATTTTACAAGCAATCCTTGTTAAAAATTCACAAATTTAATTTTCGATGAATATTAATAGTAACAACAAAAGTATATTTCTTGAAGTATATTTTAACACATTACATTGTTTTCAGGGTGGTCAGCACCGATAATCTCCACCGCTGTCTCCACGGCGAATGTATACAGAGCTCCCTCTATTCCAATTGTCCGGACAGTTTATACCCCAGTAAGCGTGCCCATTGTAAGGACCGTGCCTATTGTAAGGACTGTACCTATCGTCAGAACTGTACCCATCGTCCGCAGCTACGGACTCTACGGCGGCTACGGCTACGGCGGCGGTCTCGGCTACGGTCACGGTTACGGCTACGGTCACGGTTATGGATACCACTGAAGTCAGCAGACGATATTGAGAAAAATCTGTCTTTCATTCATGAATGATTAACTCATGATGACTTCTCTTCGATCTAAATAAATTTCAATCATTCTATATCTACTTACTTTGTTTTCTTACCCTCAAATAACCCTTAACGCATAAAATTAAGTATAATTATATGACATTTATATGAAGCTATTTTTTATGATAATGAGCAATCATATTATATATATACAACAATATACAATAAATAATTTCAAACTCCATACTACACTTTATGTGAAATGTTAAGATAATTTCAATATTCTATACTATTTTATATTTTTTTAATAACTATTTTTTTAATAAGTTCTTATCTAAAAAATAAGTAATAAATAAGGATTTACACTATATACACAATTACATAGCTATAAACAAGAACATATCTCTACAAATTGGTGTTAAACTAAAGTACCTATAAAATTTTAAACACTAATAACGCGTAGTTCAACATATAACAGTGTAAAGTAACTGAGTGCTACTTAAGAGGCTAGTGGCTAATGGACGAATTTCGCTCTTTCTTTAAAAATTTCGTACAATTTATTTTAGGAAGTATGCTGTATTTTATGAAATGCTACTAGTTACCTACTAGCTGACCCGCGCCCACTTCGTTGGGCATAATGTTAGATAATAGTCCTTATTTATTTTTGTACCTTACATATAGAAATGAATATTTACTTTTCGATTTTTATATAGCCTATGACACTCAGCATTATTGTGGCTTTCTATGTGTGAAAGAATTTTTAAAATCGGGTCTGTAGATCCCGAGATTACCTTTACAATTTAATAAACACACAACTTTACTTCTTTATATTATTAGTATAGATTTAGGATAAACTTTTAAATGGACAAATGTAGTTTAATTATGTTTTGAAATTGCATCGTTACATTTAACTGGGGGCACGGCAGTGCCCCGCCAAATCGAGCAAAAAGCAGCACGGCCTAAAGATTTAATATAAACTAACGTATGCAAAGCTAATTTAAACTAAGCTCTAGAATATTAATTCTTAATATATAGCACCAAGTCTTGTTTACATATCTACAATATTATTATAAGTAACTCACACTTCTGTTTCGCAACACAGGGAAATGACTAAACCGATATGAATTAAATTTGGTTTAGATGGATAGGTTTAGTGCTTAAGAACGGATATAAGATTATCCTATTTTTATGGGAACAAAAATTTAAAAAGTAATAAGTTAAATGAATGAAATATCTTAATAAATTAAAGTTTTAATACTAAATAGTAAAGAATATATTATACTAGCTGTTGCTCGCGACTTCGTCCCCGTCAGATCTATTTCTATTATTATGTTATAGTGAGTCAATCTTAGAAGATAGACATATGCTGTCGCGGACTATTTTTTAGATCATTTAAAGAGGAATAATTCTTTCATACATATTATTTTTGTATCTTGAACCGTTTTCGCAGCGCACGCAAAGGAAGACCTCAAAGATGAATAATTTGCCCCGTTTTTTCCATATTTTCCATTATATCTTCGCTCCTATTAGTCGCAGCGTGATGTTATGTAGCCTAAAGCCTTCCTCGATAAATGTTCAATTCAATAAAAAAAGAATTTTTCAATTCGAACCAGTAGATCCTGAGATTAGCGCGTTCAAACAAACAAACAAACAAACAAACAAACTCTTCAGCTTTATATATTAGTATAGATGCTATAATGTTGTATTGCTTTACCTATATGTCTTTTATTTTTTTTTTTTAACTCAATTTAAACAAATGTTTTTTATTTTACACAAGATTTGCATAAAATTATACAAATCAATCGTTGAAATGTACGACTTACTTAATGTCACTGCACACACATTATATCTTTTTTTAATATAATATTTGTTTCCTTAATAAAGTATAAAAAGATTGTTTCCATAGAAAGTGGTTAAATTTTACTCGCTTTCTTCATTATATGAACGCCTAATCAATTCACCACGCCTACATACTATAGCAACATGTATGAATTGCTTATTTTTAAACAAAGGCATTATTGTAATGAAGATGTACATGTAGAAAGAATGTATACTTATGATACATCTATTAATACCTACGAATATCGATACGTATCTGGTCTTACAAATAATGTTACCTATATGTATGTATCGAGATCAATGTTAGTCTAATAACTTTGACTGTTTAATTCTTAGTAACCGCAAATTGTTTCATATCAATCAAACTGAATTACTTAATTTCAGCTAACTGCATAATTTTAATACGGATGACGTACGTAACTAATGCGTGCATGTAGCCATTTGCATTGGATTTTTGGCAGGAAACTATTTGCGTATAAAAACCTAGGCATCTACTGGTATCGACACACTTCGTCTGTTGAACTGAAGTAAAATGAACTCCTACATCACTGTAAGTAATCTTTTATACTACTTTTGTTGTATTGTTACAATTTTATAATTATTAAGGACATACGTTTGCTTAACTGACCTATATGATGGCGTTGACGCAAAAAATAGGAAATAATATTTCAATTGTATATAAGTCAGATTATAGAAACTGGAAAGAAAATTCCTCAAGTAAGAGGGACTTGAGGAATTTTCTTAACTGATCATAATAATAACATCCTCTTATAAAAGCGTTATATATGTGGTTTCATTTAAAATTTATATAAAATATAAAGAAAAAAAAGTAATCAAAACGTGTTATCACTGTCATCTAAAATCAGTGTAAAATGAGCGGAAAGAGACCAATTTAGTAATGCTACGTTTGTCTAAAGTCATTTAAAACACAGATTCCCAAATAAAATATAAATGTGTTTGATATTTTTTACTCTATAAGCATTCTAAAAAATTCTCTATGTAGAAACAACTAATGAAACAAAAATGTAAGATTTCAGCAAAATTACCAGCCTTTAGTCCGATTTGTATGCTAAGGTATTCATACGCTATTTTTTTTTCTCTATTGAATTGAATTCAATTAAAGGCGGCACGAGCATATTCCTGCTGATCAGTTTCAATTTGATATAGAGCTATATAACATTCATACAACCAACACAAGTCAGCCACAGTCTTGCACATGTGTGCAATAATTTTCACTAAGTAGTCATAAAACAATGCTGGCAAGACAGTGAAGCGTTTACCAGATTTTCTGTAAATTCCATGTTTATAGATAAATATAATATGCGACTATTTCAGTTTGCCCTCCTGTTGGCCGTCGCTGCCACCGCGAACGGCTACGGCTACGGCGGCTGGGCTGGTTACGGCGGATATGGTGGACACGGCGGTTACGGTTATGGATATAGTGAGTAGTATTATTTAACGTAGATTACGAAGACATTACTATTTCACTGAAAATCTGTATTATTACTAAGTGATATAGGCCAAATTCATAACTCGAACTAGAACTTTATATTCCTAGAAAATTACCATTGTTAACAATTTTCTGAACCGATCTGAATATATCGTTACTTAAAATAAAGTGATAAAACTAAGTTCAATTAACAAATTAGGATACGAATTCCTAGGACTCCATTGCAAAAAAAACTTATTATTATGTGTTGTACGTATCTAACCAGTAAATTTCTTTTCTAGGAGTAGCCACACCGATAGTATACAGGGCTCCTATTCCAGTCGTCCGTACTGTTGTCGCCCCAGTGACCGTGCCCATTGTAAGAACCGTCCCGATCGTCAGAACTGTGCCCGTAGTGACCGGCGGTTACGGTTTAGGCCTCGGACACGGACTCGGCTACGGCCGCGGTCTCGGCTACGGTCACGGTTACGGCTACGGCAGATACCATTAAACGTTACAGACGAAGTGAATAATTCTGTTTCCTTCATTCTTCAATAAAGTTTGACTGTTTCATTTCAATCAATGGCGTTTTCTTACTTCATTTTCATTTTTAATTATCCTGATTTTTCATTAGATTTTTACTTCGAACAAGAAAATACATCTCCTACTAATTGCTTTAAGGCTATTACATACAACTTAATACCTACAAGGTTATGTTATCTAAATCTTAGTTCATAACTTACATAAACTGTGACATCTTTAGTGACTGTTACATCATATTTATTCCCTAAGATTCATAGAATTCCCTTATTTGGCCTTGAAACTTGGTCCTCAATAGAGAGAAATTGAATTTCCAAATTCAGTTAGCGCTGGCAGGCGACGCAGAAAAGTTTTAAGTTAGTTAAGGGTTCCCTTTACCGCTTGTTAGCCCGTCATTTGATGCAGAAAAGAACTACAACTCCATTATCCTTGAGACATGGATAATCTAGTTAGCTTTACGTGAGTGAAATAGAAACTAAATACGTAACACATAAACAAAACAAATTCAAACAAAAAGAAAGCGCAAAAAAACGTCTACATTAAGAAAATAAAGTTTTCGATCAATCTATAAGAGTCGAAGCCATAAGACTACATCAACTGCTTTATTCGACAACTATATGTATGACTAACCGACTGCTTACTCGATAGGAGACAATGTCTTTTCATACTTGAACATCATAAACTCTTCTTACATTTGACAACTATTGAAACTTAGTGCAAATGTAACACGGCCATTTTCCGCGATAAGTAAGTTGCAAACAAATTTTACACTGCAAAATTAAATGTTTTACATTTACAATTATATTTTTAGGATATGGGCGTATTTAATCGTATGTCTTATATAAGTATGTAATTACTATAGAAAAGTATGTGTATCTAATCACATTCGCACAGGCTTTGCTCAGTTTGAAACTAGATGGCGCTCTGTTCCAAGTGTGAAATGTTGACCTACAAGGTCCAATAATAAAGGCGTCTCACCCTCAATAGAATTACTACTACTAGAGATTCAACTTTCAGCAAAATTATATTCTTTGATTTATGAAACTTGACTACATAAGAATTATAAGTAAATAAAAATATAAGAATTAAAAAAATCAAAATGCCTTAGTGAAGCAGTGTATAAAGTATAGTTTCATGGTTTCATACGAACAATGTATAAGCGTCTTTCTTAAAACGGTACCATAAACTTTAAACAAAGTTTAATAATTCAATATTTCGCAGAACTAAAGATGGGAAGTCAGAACCGTAGTTCCTGAAGATTAATGCATAGAAAATAACATATTTTTCCGTTCATAATGATAATACTTTAAAAACGAAACGATGACTATGAAGTCCGTTGCAACATAAATTACAAAGCAATTTATTATTTACCTACTGTAATTATATGTTAACATCACCTACGTTAGAACGATTTCAAGACGTAATTTCAAATACAACGATTTATTCTATCCTCAATTAATTATAATTTCAGTATTTCTGATTAGCTTCACGCACTGGCGAATTTAGTAATTACATATCTGATATTATATTGATTTATAATTTACATCACGGTTGAAGTTTAAGTAACTTAATACTTATTATATAATTTCAAGTATAAATTATCAAATTAAAGGCGTGAAAACATTTCTTTGAATAACACATCTAAACCAAATATTTTGTGGATGTGAAAACTCAAAATCTAACATATCTTTAGCAATAGTGTTACATATTAATTGTCAAAGTATCGTAAAATATTTAGGTAAGTACCATCACTTTAGAAAGTAGTTTCATTTACAATATAATATAAATAAATTGCTTTGCTTTTCCTATAAATATAAAGTGTAAGAAATACATAGATTATACAACAAAGTTAACGTATCCGGATGTTTGTGTGGAGCGCCGTAAACTTGCCTCTTCAAATTTGCGGTCTGCGGAGAGACAGACTTAAATATTTACAAGCTGCAACGCTTTGCACTTATGTAACGAACTAATATTATTTTTGAATTAAGAATTAAAAAATAAATATAATACGAATACGAAAGATAATCACTTATGATTATCTTATATTTAGCAATTATTCATTACTGGCGATCTTTCTACCGAAATACAAGATTCAGTAGATGGTAAACGATCACCTCCGCCTCTTAACAGTCGCAAGGTTTATTGTCTCACGACTGAATTAGAGACCTCTGAATTTAAGGGAAGGATTTGTGATAAACGTAGATAAAATAATATGTAAGATGTAAGAATAGATGTACCTAGTCTAGTTTAAAAATGTAACCACTAGCAGCGGAAATTAAACTTGTTTTATATTATATCGTAGTAGGTAATGCATTTTATTTTGAGGTGGAGTTATTAATAGGAAAGATAGAAAATGACTTATTTATGTGTCTGCTTGACAAACAAGTGTAATGAAATTGTATAAGAAAAACAAAGTCATTGTGTGTTAACGTAAACGGTATTTACTGATCTTAATCCAACATCGCCACAATTAACCTACGACTATTTTTATGTTATTTTGCCTTCTGTAAATACTTTTGTTCGAGGACAAACAAGCAATAATGCTTAGTCGAAGTACTTCGTTAATTAAGATAAAGTATAGGCTAAAGGTACATGTTTGTGCCTAATTCTCCGAACGAGACTATTGTATCAATATTGATTTCTGATCCAACGAGTCATATATAAATCTGAAGTATACGTCACTCGTATACTAGATTTTACGACAATTTTAGCCAAATAAATGCACTTCAAATTTAAATTTATCGTAAGCAGATAGCTTTATAAAAATTGTAGCTGCAACGCTACACACCTAATAAAAGACGTAAGTTAACATTAAATACACCCAAATAGAAATAAACCAAATAGAATATTAACTTTTAACTTTTGTCCTCGTGGCAATGTTTGATAACGTATACTGACATTTAACTCAAGGAGAGTTAAATCAAGGAGGACTTGACGAAACTGTAACGATTCAGCAGAGACTTGATCCTGAAAGCTTGAGTTATATACATATTTCTCTCTCTCTCTCTCTCTCTAAACGTACCTATAAATCTTATAAATACACTTTCTACCTCAAGAAAATACCTATATTTTTCTTTACAAAAATATACAAAAAGTACTTTGCTCCTACTTTCATCTGAAGAAATAATTTGCTCAATGCTCGCATAATTCTGCGGATAACAACAGAAGATAATTTGTATTTCTATAAATAGATTACAAAGTACATCCCATTACGTCCAGCGCTATTCCCTGGGACTATAGGAAGCCGCCCTCGGTAAGTTGCAGGTAGCTCATAAATATCTCGCTCCATTAGATTTATCGTCTGAAACTGAGCTAACTTTTAACAGAACTTGCGCTCAGTGTAATGAGTTCGTAGTGGATTCGGAGCCCGCTGTTTGCAACTTCTAAAGCACTATAACGCCTTGAGATTGCACCTAACTAATATTAACTTTAATATTAAGTATTTGTCTTTTGGACGTAGGTTTATGTCAAATTAAAACTATGTCTATATGCAGTTCTAAAGTTGAAATGGCCTTGTGTTCACATAAGGCCGGTGTGAAAATTTTGCTAAGATCTAGAAGCTGCTATCAAATATAAACGAAGGTGTTCACTTTCTGATAAAAGTACCCTACTTAACTCATACAATCGAGCCGTTACGATACGAATAGTTATTTAATATCCCTTTCTATAAGTGATTCTGAGTACAAAAAGTACGTAGGTAAATGAGCATTGTTACAGCGTTTGCAGCCGAAGAGGTAAAAGTGAAACTGAGCCCATATTTTTTTCATTCAACTGTCTGTGTTCTTAGTCTTTTTTCCTTTTATCTTTTTCCTTTCTAGAGCTGAAGACAAATTTTGAAAACTAAAAGTTGTTCTACCATACATTATTATGAAGTTAAGTAGTAATACGGTTGTTAGGTTACACTATAAGTATTAATTATTATAATGGCTTTTACTGTTTGCCTTTTTTTAATTGATAAGGCTTGTTCATGTTCTAATATTCTTAATACTGACTGTCATGAATACCAACTTAGAAAATAACACTATTTAGTTAAATTTTTATTGTCTTTAGTTATACAAAAACATGGAATAATCTTTAAAATAACTTACAAAAACCACATTTATTTATTGATAAATACACTTGAGTCTAAACTTGTACATCAATAATAATAAAACTATTTTAATTACATTTATAAATAGGTTAGACGTTGGATGATACAATTTCATTTAAAATTATTTATTATTTACTCTTACAGTTCATGTCCTTATATTATTTTTAAAATATTGTAATAACTGCAAATAATAATTATGTGAATGAAACCCTTAAAACTATTTTTTAAGATTTAAAAACAAACTTCAATAATATTTTATTGAATTTGTAAAATGAAAAACAAATTCGGTCTTCTTGCAGTTATTACTATATCTTTCCGCAATTTAACATGTTTTTTTAATAATATATTGTAATAACACTCTTAGTAATTCGACACAATATAATCTTTAATTATCAAATTTAAATAAAGGTACAAACTCTTAAAACTGTACGATGAAATAAACAATTTGTATGACTGAAACTATAACATCCCAAGGTAGCTTTAAATTTAATGTTAAAATATAACTTCGAAACGTAACGCTCACCGTGATGAAATATTAACAATAACATAACATTTATTTATATGATATTTAATATTTTCAGTTCATTTTATCCCTTGTTTTTATTCATATGGTTTACATTACCATTAACACTGAGTACGATAATAATTTTGCACAATATGAAATCTGATAGAGGTGCAAAATTTGCCAAACTTGCAAGGAAAATATATAACCCTATAATAATGTGTATATTTTCTAGGAAATCGGGATAAATTTGGCAAAGTATGAAATATCTACCAGGTACTATATTTTTGCAATTTATGTATAATTATTTACAATAAAACATGAATTAGGAAATGAGTTATCACACTGAAGAAATTCTTACATTACAATCAAAAAAGTACCTAGCAATAAAGATAAAAACAAGAAATTTATAACAATAAATTATGGAACTTAACGTAATATTAGCTTTATAATACTTATATTTTTATGTTGGTAACTCATTGTAAATTTATCATTACTGAATATCATAAGTATGGATTTTTATCAATCCCTCTGATGAGCTTTGTAAAGATTGAGCAGTTATATAATAGTCACTTGGATCCTAACTAAACTAACGAACGTAAGACTTAAATACAATTATAAGTTTAAATTATACGAGATCAATAACATGCTGTAGGCTTAGAACTGCTAAAACGTAGAAACACAGATTGTAAATGTTTTGACGTAGAGGTTTTTTAATTTTAACAAAACCATTAAGCATTTTAATATAGGTACATTTTTTTCCAAAGTAAAGATTGTACCTAGAAATTTTACTGAAAATGTAACTTCAAATTAAATAACTGTTGTTTTGATTACAATTGCACAAAGCTATAGAGATCGCATAAGAATAGCCTGTAGTCGCAGGCAACAATATCTTACAATTATGTTAAGTGAAATCAAAAATTATTTTTTTATCTACTTGACTTCAATCGGTCACTAATAATATAAACAATCTTTTTTCATCAATATTTCATTTAAATCTATGAGACATTTAGATTTTCGGTCTATACATATACAGGGACGTACACAAAAATACTAATTGTTACTGTGCGCATTGTCAATATATTTAGGAGTAGGAATGACGTAAAGAGAGTTATTACAAATAAAATACTAGATGAAACATTGAAGGGTCATTATACTGTAAATAATTAATCTACTTCCAGAATTAAAACGTAGAAAGTAATTATTTTAACCACCGATTATTTTTATAGAAAAAATTGTTTGTTAAAACAGTTTATATAGCACAGTACGAAGACGACACAACGTATATCTTTCAAGAATTTTGTAATAACTTTCTTTATAAGTGAATAAAAATGCGAATCTACCTGAATATACATTGAAACCTTATCCTCAATGTAAATATGTGCACTGACACATATTAAATTTAATATATTAATTAATAAATATTTAAAGACTTCACAACAAAGGAACGTTGTACGACACATAACTATGCACTTTATAATTATTACAAATAGTAAACCTGTTTTGTATATGCTATATTATTACTTGAATGAATAATATATGAATATAAATTTAATACTATATTTACAAATTGTAATAAATACACTTACAATTCACAATTACATTCAATATTTAGAATTCATGTCATACAGTTTCTGTTTATTATTGTGACTGCTTATTTAAATAATTTTATGAATACCAATGTTGACTCTTAACCACAGAGCAATGAGAGTGTAAAAAAACCCTTGTTATAGCAAAGTCGATGCACTAATTGTATGCATTCTTATGAGAAGATTTGAAACAAGAATGAGACACCAAAATTCTATGTGCAGCAAAGAAAAATTATTTAAATAAACAATCGTCCGCCTAACTGCCTTATTCTAATGTCTTTCGTCTCGTCTCTGAGTATTCGTTATAAACTTCGTTAAAGACAACTACACAGAAAAACGATTGTGAAAATTTAAATCGTTGTACAAGAGAGAAAACTTTACAATATTCGTATTCATCCGCAGACCTCTCTTCTATCTTATCTCTGTTAAAACATCCCAATATTGCTTAGAATAGGTTAAATTATATCATTATATAAACCAAAAGAAGGCTTTTTTCTCTCGTAATATAAATATCTATTACTAACACACTTTACTTTGGCATTTGTACAATCTACACGTCACGTTGGCACATTGGTTATTTAAAATTATCCTTTAAACAATTGCGTTGAAAAAGTTCAGGGACGAGGGATCTACAGTACTTGATAGTTAAATATTAAAATCCTGATTACCTTAAAGCAGCAGATATAGGTTTTATAACGAAAAACAGAAATGAATTTTGAATCACAAAGTGATTATATTGAACTGTATCAAATCGAACTGCCTTTAACCTGCTCCTAAATTCGTCGACATTTACCCTAAAAGCTCACACAGTACCGGAACATCATTACAATGTCTGACTAGAAAAGGAAAGACTAGATTCATATAATTACTTATCTAATACACATCATTTCTCTACTATCTACTCATATATATTATTTGATCAATGATCCTCCTTTCCTACATTCCTCGGAGTATCTTCTTACAACAGACGAGTCTTAAAAAACATAGGATTAATGTTATAAAAAGTAAAAACTATAAAAGATTGCAAATGGACGGGACGTTTAACTCACTAACTAAATTTGGATAATATTTAATCAAATTCATCTGTAAAATTTAAAACGAAAAGTACGAACGGTATTATTAGACAGAAAAATCAGAAATATTTAAAATAAAGCTACACAATTTCTCAATATTTAATGAAGGTGTCAAGATCGGGCAATTATAATCTTGACACCACTGAACAAAATAAATTTCATTTCTATCCGTCGTTTCTAATTATATACTCCTCGAGTCATGGCTTCCCTATTCCTATTATGCCACTTACAAGTTAAAATTCTTACGTATGTTCTTCTGAATGTCGCATTGCATAACGCGTAGCATACTGGATTTATAGTCGAATTGATGTAGCACAACGCATAAAAGAACGACCAGAGTTCATCGGGAATGCACTTCGTACACGCCGTCAAAGGTTTTAAGAGCACAAGTATATTATAAGGAGTCCAAGTTAAAATAAACGACAACAGAATAGCAGAAAGGGTTTTCGCTGCTTTCGTTTCTTGTTTCTTTTCCTGTGTTTTCTTTTTCTTTGGCTGTTTCGTTGTGATTCCTTTACCTGCCAATTGTTTCGGTATTATTTTGGCGTTGAGTGGTATTCTTACATCTTGTATGTGTGATGTTCTTCTAGAGAGGCCGGCGTGTCCGGCTGGATGTAGATTAAGTTCTGAATCTCCTCTCGCCGGCGGACGATAAACACGCGAGTTGGTCGGAGGAGATTCCTCTGTGATCATTTTGATGCTGGGTCTCTCTGTGTCCGCATCTGGTAATCTTATCACAATTGTGTAGACTGAATCAGCTGATGCTGATTTAGGCGCTGGTGAGGTAGCTGTGTTGATTCTAGTGTTAGGGGGGAGGGAGCGACTATCGCGCGCACTCGGTATTGCAGGCGGCGGTTCAAAATTTCGCCTCAGAGGAGATGTACCACCGTCTGTATTGGAGCCACCTGACCCTCCTCGACCAGCGAAAGGGTCTCTTATTACATTCATAGAGGTGCATCTGAAACAAATATATTATTTAACACGAACATTCAGTATTCACAAATTTATACTATAAATATAAAACCATGATTTTGTATTCAAAATGTAATTTTCGCGAATTTTAATCATCAATGTAAAATAAACTTTATTATTTTGATAATGAAAGGAACTTTATAAAGAAATGATTGAGATGAAACTTCACCTGGAAACAGTACTCTGAAGCGGAGTTTCCACCGACACAGGTGTGGCGTAGCCCAAGTCTGAAGGTTCCTCCTCAGCTTCAGTCTCCTCCAGGTCCTCGCGCCCGGAGTGCCACCACGCCACACACCAGCTCCGCACGGCCGCCCATCCACGCAGACGACTCTGGCATTTTGAACCCTAGTTACAGTATAATACATAAACCCGCAGCCTTATACATTTTTCATTAAATATGCACATCGCTTTCATTGTGTTTTGATCATTTTTATAATTTATACACAGTTCTTCATCTCCAATTAAAGACAACAATTAGATTGGATTCATAGGAGTCATAAAAGTTAAATTTATTACAGTCTTTAAATGATAAACTTGAACTAAGTAATGTGCTTAATAAAAATAATAAAATAACTTAATTGTTTTTTGTTTCCTATGTAGTTCTTATCTATCTTTCTTTTGTCATTTACTGTAAATTGTCTTAACACATTTATATTAAAAGATAACGGTCCACTGGAAAAAGGGTTGGTACTGTCACCTGTATAAATTGGCAATCAGATAAGTTGCCCGCTGTTGCCAACTGTGCTGAAGTCGAAACTGCTCTAGTCATTTGCCAAACCCGAGGTTACCGTTACAATAATTGGAATCACGCCAAATCGATACCATTCAAGGGTATTAAATACTTTTTTTCATTAGACACTGGCGTGGAAACGAAATTAAAACAATAAAATTGTTGCTACGCACATTAGAAAGGATAACGAAACGAATTTTTTGAATGAATACCGACTGATTAATATTTTCTTTAAAGTAAAAACATGATTCTGAGCATTAATCTTTGGTAGGCATCATATGGAGGATCGATATTTTTTACATAAACTTTAATTTAAATTCAAACTGTACGAATATTACGGAAATCCGATGCTTTATTTGTATAAAACTCTTTAGTTTTAACTCTTTAGTTAAGTTTACTAAACATAATTAATCACATATTAAGATAATAAAATACATTGCATGTGTTTCAATAAATTTTTCATATCCCTTCTATTTATTTAACGAAAACAAAACAACAATGTTTTGATTTTCACTGAAACATTTGGGGTTTACGTGGCCGGAAAGTAATAAATAAATAGTACGAAAATTGCGACTGCAGGAATTCGATAAGCCAGTATAACCAAGGAAGCAATTTACTCCTTATGACCCAGCCTGTACTCCTACGATAATAGTGTTTTCTAAACGTTTTTTTTCGTCCTTCAAATAAACTACGAAAGTTTTTTCTCATCAGAAAAAAGTATAACTTCTCTTAGGAACTCTAATTTATTATTTTCACGTAAAATAGCGTACAAAAAACAACTACTAGGAACACAGAGTTCGTGAAGAGTTAACCAAGTAACGGATAGCATGTCCAGTCTATGCGTATCCAACATATGTTATCTGAAACTCATAAGCAAATTTCCTGCACCGAACCAATAAAGTCCACAGAGCCAGAAGCCTTGTCAAAGTTTGCACTAAGTTACAAATTGTAACTCGAACGGCGACAGCTTATATTGTTTCATTTTAGTACAGAACTCTGTCGCACTGCTGTGATATTTGAATAAGGCCCGCTATTCGTAATGGTTATAGTGGTTTAACATAACTTGTATATACGTCTAGAGTTCGTGTCATCTTTGCAACGCTTATTAACCAAAAGTCAAGAGCAAAATTTCGACGTCAGAACTTACTTAATAACTTCGGCCCAACATTAAGGGCTAGATCCCTTTCAAGGAAAACTATTTTCTTGTACCCAAATCTACAAATGTACAAGAAAAGTGTCATGAACATCCGAGCCTGACAGGAGACATTAAAAAAGGACCCTTATATTTCGCAAACTATCTTTATATATTTTTTTTTGTAAAAGAATTCTATTTTTTTTATCTCTACCATAAGTGCTATTTTAACATTTCAAAAATTCCATGTACGTTGATAATAATTAATAACCATTGAAAAGATAAATTTAAAAG
>JADANM010006502.1:4312871-4360110 GCA_026213755.1 Eurema hecabe
AGATTACTTACCAGTATTACATAAGCGCAAAATTACGTACAATCAATTAACATAATGAAACAATTTGCATTATCGTAGTGGTTTGCGGAGATGATTAATTACGAGGTGTTATTAGCTGTGAAAGAACATTGGCGTTCTGCCAGCGTTGAGCCGATCAGTTCAGCGATTTTATGTATGTTAACTTTTAGCCAATGGAAGCAAGAAATGTCTGAAAACAACATGTTTACGTTGTCTTACATGTTTATGGTAAAGTATGAAATATAAGTTATTGAGACTCCTGACGCCATGCTTGAGAATACAATAAAAATATAATGGATTTGTATTGATCTTAAAGTTGTGTTAAAAAGTCATCAAATAATTCTATTTAATTATATATAATTAAAAAGAGTTACTTGTCATATATTTGCACAAGTCGGGGCGAAATGGCGAGGCTTTGTGGACGCCTATCTAAGCGGGATATAAGTCTATAAGTCAAGTATGTTACTTATCATTTAGCCTCCTGAAACATATTAACCAAATTTACTTATTAAGTAAGAATCAATATCTATTTTGATTACGATACACTATTGCACTAAGTCAATAATGTCGTATTGTATCACTTGAGTTAAGCGCTATTTAAGTTTAATGTTTTAATCCAAACATCGGAGCAAACTTTGAACAAATGTCCCATTTTCTCAAACTGCATTAGCATAAAATATAGGCGAAGTTCCATGAACTAACTTTACCTTAAAATAAGACTCAAATTTGTTTGATTTCATGAAGCTCGCTGTGCGAAAATTGCTCGAACATAAATTAGTATCTCGGAATCTTAATTTCATTTAATATTGTTTAATTAATTACCGGAATTGATTCAGCAAACTGGGTATTGTGGTCGAAATATCATAACCTCGACAATATATATTATATTGTATGGCTTTTCGCGGTATAAAATTTTCAGAGTAGAATTCATTCAAATTTTTAGAGACACCTTCACTGATGAATCTGTTCCTTAAATCCTTGTTTTAATGGTACACATCTGTGCTAGTTAGTAACATAGAATTTATCATATTTAAAAGATATAGGCTATGATAGTCATACCTTTCTAGTTACTCTAGTCTTCTTTTTGAAATGGAAACACATCGCTAACAAGTTTGGCCGTAGCTTCCAAAATATGAATGAACCTTTTGCTGTTCTGCGATGGTTGTTACATAACTCATACATCATCATACAATTTCCAACATCTCATTTTTCTTGTATTTAAATCATATATATTGCCTTAATAAATTGAAAATCAGTTTTTTCAATTGGAATACCATTGATTTTAACACTTTCTACATAGTCGATAATTTAATACACTCGTAGCTAAAAGCCTAATTTCAACAAATAATAAGTATAAAAGTCTCTGAAGCACTTTTCTCGTGATCGTTTATTTCAATCATCGTCAAAGCTTTAATATTATTCACGTAGCTTACAAAATATACACGAAATGATATTTACCTCGTACTAAAACGAGAATCCTTATTACATTCAGCGGTTGTAATGAGAAGGAAATGAAACGAATTCAAGAGCGTGGGTTGGAATCGCGACCGTGTCTTTATTACGATTATGGGCATTAAAAAACTTAATTACCATCTATACAAACTTCTGCTTTCATACTCAGATAGATCTCGTTAAATTTGAAATGATTTATTAGAGTGTTTTTTTGGACATTATGAAAGAGATTGGTAGTAAAACTTCTTGACACGATTAACCGATTATAGGAATTTTATTAAAAAGAGTTTATTTACAGCTTTATTTAAGAATGACTTTTGATTAGCAATAGGTTTTTATTACAAAATGTAAATCATAGCGAATAATTCCATTGTCTTTTAATTGTAAAGAAAATTTCGAGGAATTTAATTAACATAACCGTACAGCAGCTGTTCCAATACCCTTTGCCAAAATCAGAATGTACATTTTATATAACATCGCAATGCTGTATATTCAAGCCTGCCTTTGAAATAGCAGCACAAAGGGGGCTTATTTAAGATTTCTCGAATGATGTGAACAATTCCTTTTCTATTTACCGAATGTCTTGGGAATACGTCAGACATTGTGTATCTTCAATGTGTAAAATAAATAGTTTATAAGAATATAAAACAACTTCAGATTCATAATATGAAGTTTAGTACATTTTAGTGATTGTTTTGTGGTAGAGTGTGTTATCAAATTATATTTAAGAATATGTTATAATTTCTGGTACAACTATATCGTAATCCAGTTTTCCAAAACATAAAACTTAAAAATATATACTCATCGCATCATATAATATAATCCCTACAAGTGTATAAATTCTATTTTCAGTAGATGCCCTATCTAGAAAACGTGTATTCTCGTACAATTAAGCCCGGCCAAGTTTTTGTAACTGTTACGCTTTTACTAGTTCGAGCATGTGACCCGGTTTTTCATATAAATATACAAACAAAGCAGACATTTTAAGGGTACGGTAAAATCAAGTTGTTTTCACTTTTGAAGAAGATCTATGCGAAATGGCTATGGATGTAGCCAGCTTTATTAAAAATATATTCGTCTAGTTTAGTTTATAAAGAAACTATTTCTCTTATATATTCTTATACGTATATACAAATAAAATATTCGAAACATATTTTCAAAGTGTGCAGCGGTTTTGAAAATTAGCAAGCGTCCGTCCAGAGAGGAATATTCGCGTTGGAATATTTTGATCACATTTACATATTCCGTATCCGTATTCCTTTTCTGTGCATATTGGTGCAGGGAAATCGGTTTTCGGTAACATTTTCATACCGGAATTATTGGAACGTGCGAACACTGGTTGCACCTGTCCCTTGTTCGCGCTGCATTTCTAATAATAATTTAAAGCAGAATTCGAGCAATATTATTTGAATTTTTCAACACCAAATTTTATTATAAGCTATTCTTTGTGCATTTTTATACTCGTGAGTTTCTACTTAACAGGTATAAATTAAGCTATTGAGCGTTGAATAATAATAAAATCTTGCCATGTCATTTTTGAAAGTTCTGAATATTAAGAACATACACATATTTAAGTAACTTCCTATATATCTGTTCTTTTACTCTTGACCAATTTCTGAGTGGATGCTTGAATATTTGACATCCAATAAATAGGTAAATTTAACGTTATTTGAACCACTCTTATTACATCACAGACGTAACATTATTGTTCTTTTTGTGTTAATTTAAAATTATTATTTTAATACTCAATTTAAGGTAAACTTTATCGGTACCATAAGAATATAAAATGAATATCATCTATTAAGCTGGCGCTGAAATATGGGAAATTGATTTTTTTCTATATCTTCCAATATTTTAATTAGTTATTCTGATTTTTGTTGACCGAGACAAATATATAACAAATCTTAAATCTTCAAAAGCTATAGGTACAGCTGTTATATCTTTACAAGTACTCGATCAACCTTACTTTTTTATATGTATATTCCAATGTTTGTACTGAACAAAGAGCAGTTCCCCTCAAAACAAACTGTGAAGCTTGTTTTGATAAACTAGTTTGTTGGGAATAAAAAAAATACCTCAATGTTGTTGAAATGAAAACGTTTCTAAATCAAAGGTCAAAGCGTAGTTGTAAGTAAATATTCAGCTTGTGATATTCTAAGAATTGAAATTTTCTATCTAGAATATCATTCTGTTCAGTGACAGACGATCCATTTTACTTCGATCTATGTAGGAACTAGCCGTGGAGGTAAGCTATTTACGTTACACAATATCAAAGTTGAATATTAGATGTTTCATAGATTTTAATAGATCTTGCATATACATATATCGTCTTTAATATTACATCACCGAATTTAGTTTTTCTTTCTTAAAAAATATTATTCTTTATGACATCGCATCTTTGATCAATACCCGAGTATTATTTAAATTTTGATCGTACCCATGCCGGACCAACTTTGGGGAACTCTAATGACGGCCCTTAACCCTGTACATGCATCGTGTAGCATTCCAGTTAAAAGTGTTAACAGTTATATTCTGTTTTTTCGGTTATTATTAAATCAAAAACATTTAATGGGAGACGATAAATTAAGTCGAAAGGAATTATTATTTTAAGTACAACTGCTGTTTCTAAACTAGATATGGTAAGGCCTACATATTGTAATGAACAGGTATAAATATTTAAATTTTTCATTCAGCAATTTTTTAACAATGGTAAAACATTTAAACCCTCAACAATGAAGGGCTAAGACCGGATACGCGGAAGAGATTCAAAAAATATCCAATTTATATTTATGGACCATTTTTATATTGCCGAGAGTAGGTAAATAAATAAAGGATAACCCGTATCCCGAATACTGATTAAATTGAAATTGATAAATGTCTTGTAAATATCATATTACATAGTTTTATAACAATTTTAGTTGGTTTCAGATGACTATTTCGACTTTTTATTTAATTTTATTTTATTTAAACCCAGGTAAGTAAGAATATCTTAGAGCTCACTCTTGTTTAAAAAACTACATATATTTGGACATATCATTAAAAACCCCTGTCACGTAGCGTTTGATTTAAGCCTATGGAATCCTGAAAAGTTGTTTGAAAAGAAAACTATGTCATTCTGATTTACTGTGCTATTCCATCCCATACGCTGTATTCCCTATAAAGGTACCTTGAAAATATTTTCTACCTTCTAAGAAAGTGAATTTGAAAAATCTGCTTTTATTTTAACATTTTTTGACAGGAATACGTTTTATTCGAAAGGAGATTCAGAATCAGAGACACCTTGTACTTTATCCTTCAAGTTCATTACGTGGTCTGGACTCTGGGAACGTCAAAAAGTGTTATAAAGTAAGAATTTGCAAATATAACTTGGGCCGTAAGCCCGTAAACGTATAAGAAAAGCACAGTAATTGAGTAAGAAAAACGTGACCTGATAAGCTATCGAATGAAGAAATACCTACCAATAAAATTGTTTACGGCTCTCGAACTTTCGTTATGACGAAAATATAAATTACGTTATTTATACATATCTGAAACGCCAAATTATTAACCCTGCCATTAAAGGTGTTAAAACATTTGTTTTTATAAATTTATGTTGTTCAAACATTCAAGACAAAGAACCCTTTGTCGAGTATGGAAAATATTTTTACAGGTAAGAGGATAAGTAATGTTCCCCAGAACTGTCTTCTATATAATAAGAAAATATTTCTTATCTCTCTATCTGAAATTAAAATATACATATTAAGATTCTTAATATACATCGTTTCTCCTTATCAAAAGCAGTGTATGCATATTAGACAAAGAGTACTTAATATATTTATTAACATATCGAACTATTGCCTAGTACAACACTAGTCAGTAGTCATCAAAACGAGGCTTTGGTTTTGATATAAACTTTATCAAGAATTATTGAGTAAGAAATATTTCAAAGTAACCCTACGTTAGACCTCGACCCCATCTGACCCAATTTCTTTTTAACGACCCTTCCTTAAAATCTGCTTACATCTCCCAAAGCGACCAATGGCATATTATAAGTAAATGCCTGTTGCTAGTTTGTAACATATGCTTTAATCATATCAATTTACCCATATAAAAATACAAGCTTTAGAAGAATTTTTGTTGCTCAACTTATTAATCTAATAATAGAATTCCGTTAATTATATAAAACAAATCATTCAAACTTACACAAGGTAAATTATACATATATTTGACTACTGAAGCCGGCTCCGTAAAATGTTAGCCCTAATGCGGTTTGCAACAATTAAGCATAATCTTTTTCTCTTCATCCATTAATTATAATTGTATTATGTAGAGGACATGTTGCTGCTTGCATAATGAAATTTCTTTCTTAATTAACCGATGAATGCGTAAAAGAAGAAATAGACTGTTATTAAATTCTCGTTGTTCCGTTCATATGATAATTTTATTATGTATCATCAAGTAAATTAAAAATGCATCTGATTCTTCGTAGAATTTTACTTTAATTACGTAGTTATAACTTCGCTTTTGATAACGCCTAAATATGAAATATAGTTTTAAATTCAATAAAAAACATTTGTATTGAGTTTGAGAGTTAATCTTTTTGAATTCTTAAAATTTATAAGCTTGCTAATGCTTTGCTAATTACTTTATCCGACAACAATTAAAATCTAACATTTATTGCTCTGATTAACTATTTATTTATTATATAATTACTATAAAAGGCATATGAACTATATTTCTATTTACTACTGTTTATAAAAATGTATTATTTAAACTATATGAAGCTATAAAAATAAAATTAATAATACCGCCATTAACTGTTATTATTAAAATAATATAAAACTATTTGACAGATTACTGAATAGGGATGCCATTCGTTTTCTATTAACAACATGATTCTTCTAATCTAAATACACCTTTTATAGTTTAAATTCCGTCTTAAAGCTTCTTCAGTTGTTCTCAAATTACGGCGCCACAGAGACAAAGACTGAAGTTCAATATACAACTCTTTACTTCAATTGAAAGAAAACCTCACCGACAGTTCATAAACTGACCTAAATAGAAAGTCAACGTCTGTTCTTTAAAAACTTTGTTTTAAATTTATTGGTAAAAAGTTGTTTTATATCGTTGAAACATGATTTACTTTTCCTTCTTAATAATGAATAAAATAAATTTCTTTGTCTGAAATTAAGTTTCAGATTATTTTACATTTAAACGATTAATGTACTTTTATAAAAATATGGAAGTTATTACATACTTATAGGCAGGTACGCCCCTTATTTGTGATCAGCAAGATGGAACACATTAGTGTTTCAATCGGTTAAAATTCGATATAAAAGTATTCAATGGATATTTAAATTTTCAAATTTTGTCACAGTAATCAGGGTTCAAACGTTCCAGTCTGGTGATTAGTAGGTCCAACATAAACGTATACGTGATAAGTTACACCATCTAATAAGCAAATCCAATGTATCACAGTTCCATTGAAAATTTAATATCATGCACAGCTTGCTCGAATATTGGCTTTGCCGTTCACGCCACCGCCATATTTATGCTGAAACGGTTCAAAATTTTCACGTCTTTGACGAATACTGAATCAAACACGTATAACTTTTGCATTTATTAGCGATTCTATTGCTGCATTTCCAGTTAACTTGACATAACCGACGAAGACTGCCTTATAGATGCATTCACATGAACGAGAATTCTAAATGAACTCGACAAACACTGAATTTCATAGTACCTATATTCAACTGTACCTTCGACTACAAAGTTTTTTGACACATTGAAATTTACAAATCATGCTAAAACTAAAACATTTTATAACTAAGTGTCTTGAACAAATTATATCATTGGTAATTTTCATATTGAAAAAACACTGCTCAACATAAATGAATGAAATACCTAATTCATATTTTAGGGTTGAATTTTTTTTCTCATGCTGAATAATCGTATGTTATAAATAGTTATCGGTACTTTTTCATTTATTCTACCGGCATATTTTATATCTTTTAATATTAGTACATATAATATATCACAATCTAAGTTGTCGAAAAATGAAATAGTAGATATTTATGAACCATACATGAATAATACGTTTCTTAACTTACATGAACGAGGCACATATAGGATATAATGCAAGATGATTTAGATAGAGCACGTTCACACCAGCCTTGAAATGAAGGGTTGTTATGGGAAAGCTCATGACTATAAAGAAAACTTGTATGCAACAGATTTTATTGAGCCTTTATGTCGTGTACAAGTAAAAAAATAAAATACAGCTTTGAAAGTTTGTTTTTTATACATTTAGTGGTCTGCATGTTAATTATTAATGTAAAGAGTTTAAATTGTCTATTTAGTTGTATTAGATTAGAAAGTACCGTAAAAATAATATTTATTTTCCTTAAGAAGAACCAAGAAAAACGTTTTTTGTTCGTTTCTTAAAAAGAAACAGTATCAAAGAAATAAAACTGCATAATTTAAAGGTGAAAGAGTTTAACTTGATCACTTTAACGTGCCTTAAACCTTTTTTAATTACATAGTTCTAGTGTAGCAAAGCCGAGGCTAAATTTTGGTCAAAGACTGGAATCTTTGACGTAATTATCGTAATATGGGAGTTGAAAAATTAATTATATTTAATGAACAAGCGCTCGCAGCGCTACAATCCATTGAACGTGAGATCTAGCATTTTCTCTGTGCAAATATTTTGGTTATAAATCTTATTTAGGTCAACTTGTCTACAGACGTAAACGTTCTTAAATGTAAATACCTAGAAGAAATAACTAAAGTTAGATATTACCACTTTGAGCGAGTCTCTCGAGAATTTTAGCATTTCAAATACTATTTTCAATGAAGTTTGTTATTCCGAAGAAATTTTGGCGTGAATTTAACTATATTTAGTAATAGAGTATGTGATAACAATCCCAGTATCATAAACATCTATAGTAGTACAAGAATTTCGCCTACTAACAACTAACCCTCAAACCGTGTGGGCGGTATGAAATGGAATCGACCTCCTTAATTCATGCCTTCGAAAATCTTCTTGACCATAAATCTTTGTTTTATACGCTCGTAATAATGTTCATTGATTTCAAACAAATTGGGTTATTTACTACGCAAATATATTTAAACATTTCAACATTGATGTAATGTATTTTTATGTTTCAATTCATAACATATTTATGATCGTAAAATAATAATTATTTAACCAGCTTTTATCAAGTTAAATCCTATACTGCAAAAGAAATCTAAATTGAAACAAACGACATCCAACAATTCGCGCCAACTCACATAAAGTTTAACGTGAAAAATCGACGTAGCCACCTAATAAGAGGGAATGGACAAGATAAATAACAATTTTGGTAACCGGAGACTCGAGGAGATGGGCCGAAGCTGGCTTACAATAATCAATTAATGGCGCTATCTATCTTATAGACTTATATATCCATGAGGGCATACAACACTCACACACCGCGTCGTCCAATCTCGATTCTAATTGATACATTTAACATGGGTGTAAGTTTACATTTTACCATGAAACAATTGTTCTTTAAGTTTCAGTATATCAAATAATATAGGTACGTCAGCTTTATTATTCTTCTGTCGTGAATTATATTGTAACGTTTTGATTTATTTAAACGAATCAATCTTTAAATGCGAGTCATTAAAAGGAATCACCTCACGAAGTAAGGCGTTTATTTTGATAGAAAATAAAAGCAATGAACGCTTATTTATTTGGTCATGTTTTTTAATCAACCTTTTTGTACGTAAGGCTGCAATAATATAAGCGTAGGTGTGTGTTTGAACCGCTTACATAAAATTGAATCCGATGTGTGGGCGAGGAGAACAGACAGTTTGTTGATTTTTATTATACTCGTATTTTAAAGTTAACTACATTTTTAGTGAACTGTTTTTATATGCTAAAAGCTTGTTATATTCTGCTATCTATGGCGTTAAAACATAAACGATGATGTTTTTCATGCTAAGTGTATTATAGTAATACATATACATATACTGAATAGTAAACGTAGAAAATGTCGTATCGTTAGTAATGAGGTAAGGTAAAAAGAAATAGTAACCACAAAAGACACTAAAATAATGTTACTCTTTAACCTATTTTTAATAATAATAACCTATAATATATCTAAAGAAACTTATCTTTCGATAATTTTAGATATTGTTATATGGAAGAAGTTCTTTATTTTATGATAATAAAGTTATTGCTAAACAAAATTCAAATACGATAGACAATTTCCGTCAATGAAGCACATCTGTGGGTCGGACTTAATTAAATTCCTCAATCACTGTCGCCATTATGTTGAATATTTAGCGTGTTATGGAGCAGTCGCTACCACAAGAATTGACCTTGTTTATCCTCAAACAGCTTATAAGATTTGAAAATGATTTATTAAAGCTTAAAATATTACGTACCTATATGACAAAATATATTAAAATATTGACTTCCCATATATTATAAATTATGTGATATTTACGAAAAAAATGTCATGTTCACTTTTAAGCTTAATATTATATATTTTTCAAAAATAAAATACAACGTTTTTAACTTATGGTCATATTGTATTGAAATCAGTTCACAGTTAAATCACATAATGTTACATATAATTTTTACCTCTTCGCAACACACTATCATACCAAATCGTTCCCAATAAACAAGTCCATATAAATCAGGCTGAGATATAACCAACATTTAAATGTTAGTACCGAAGCAACGTCCATAAAATTCGCATCAAGCTGGCCATCAAATACAAACCCATCCGTTACCAACGAACACGCACTTTTTCAAATTGGTGATTGGAAACGTCAGATTCATGGACCTGTGCTATTTTAATTCGACCAACAATTTTGCTGTCCAATTAGAACTACAAATACCATACATGATCTTTGATAGTTTAGTATTATCCCATTAGGTTATTCATCCATACAAATATTAACCGTACTAATGAAAGTGATCTTTTGCGAAATGAAATTAAGGCTGAAACGGCTTGACATACACGTCTTCTTGAAAATCCAACTCTTATTCCCTTTGAATCCCAGAAACAAAAGTAGCATCAACTTTGACTTAATCGTAAGTATATTCTTCCTAAAATGGTGACTTTGCCTGCAAATATTTGACCATTACCAATTTTCAACAGCGCACATCGTAAATCGACTTGGGTCGTAAATGCTGGGTTAAATTTTACGAGACTAGACTAACACGCTGATTGATATTGGAAGATTGTCTCTAACTATATATATATCTTTATGACTTCATAGATTTAACGATAGGTAAATTACATCAGCAATGCATTGATTGCTTCTGGTTTTATTGATTGGTCTTAATAAAAAACGGTATCAGTTTAAGATGATGAAGCATTTTCTATGGAAACAATTATGACGTAATATTCAATTGAATAATATGGCGAAGTACAACACAGTTAGAAACGATAAATAAGCTCGATATAAGGAATTTAGTAATCGCTTTTTTTTTTAAGTACCTAATGTTCTTTCTGAAGGAAAATCACTGGATAATTATGCTAGTTAGCTAATCTGTTTATTGTGCTGAATATGGATATGATTTAGTAATTCCAAGTATCATAAATATCCGGAGATATTTTACGATCAGTGGGAGACAGATGCAAATCGACACAACAGGAATTTTTATTAGGTTTTACACACAGATACGACCTTGTACGTGATCCTAGTGCGGGAAATATTCGTTCTCATTCAAAGGAAATTGAATAATTTCTGAATATACCTCACTATATTCACCTATACTAGGATGAAATCAGAAAACCCTGTACCTACACGATCAAACTGTTTAATTCTTAAACCTTTATAGCCATTACATAAAAACTATATGATGCAATAATGACTTTTTGAAGTCATACAAAAGTAGTAAATCTTAAAATATTGCATTCCAAGATCAACATAATCAAATTCCGTTTTATTTTTATTTAAGCTAAACAGTGGATAAGTAAAGGATTTTTTCTATAACTGATGATGTACAAAATTTTTGGCAGAGTTTTATGGCAGATGAGGCTTATTTAGATCGGCATGGTTTCTAGTAGAAACCACTTCTACATACGTGTCAATGTTTTTTTTTATTTCCTGATGAATTAGGATAGGATTGGGATTTTTATTTTAATTGCCAATAAACTAACTTTGCACATACTATCATTACATAATTTATAAATAATAAACATGCATATAAATAAATATAACTGCTTAAAAAAATAAAACATTTTCAACGATAATATACCGTTTACACTTTAGGTACAGTTAAATGAAACACCTTGTATAAAAGTAGCATGCAATAAGTGCACAATCCCCGCTATTCTAGAAACTTTCGCGTCATTTAACTTTTCCCTAGCGCTTTATTTACAATTAAAAAACTATGTGCACTGTTTCTTATACCTATATTTATAGTTCCAGCACCGTAAGTAAGAAAAAACGATTTAGGTCACGAATTGGTAGCATTGAGAATTATTTTATAAAGAGTTATTTTAAAAGAGAAGAAATGTGTTTTTTTCTTCACTAGAATATAGTGAAGAAAAAAAATTCCTGTGGTATTTATTTAACATCATTTCAGATTCCTTTCTTTACCTAGTAATAGGGGAGTGGCACTTCTTGTGATATAACCTTTCAAAGCATTACAAATATCTATATCTATAAATAAGCCATGACCTATTAAAGAGCTGTCACAAACAGGTAAGTGGGACAGTGTGTGTGGGTTTACGTGATGAAGCACGCTACCGACTTTTATATTTTTAACTAACAACCCTTTTGCGTTTTATTAACTTTTCAATGAGTTTTTACTGGCAACAACTCAACATTTAATTTGAATTGTGAGAGCTGCAAAGTTCCCAAAGTCACAAAACAAAGAAAACGAAAAAAGTTTCCGTTCGTAATTTAAATTTCAAAAATATTTGGCGAAATTCTACGATTCGCGTGCAGCGTAATTTCCATAAAGTTTTTTCCATAGCATATAACATTGAACTTACTTAAACATTTTTAAGACTTATACTGAATATACTATGTAATAAGTTTGTATACGTATGTCAAAATAAAACAATTTCCAAAGCTATACGCTATTCGAAACATAGTAAGTATAGCAACCATTATCAATTTCTTCGAAATACCGACATTTCAATTAGAGTATTCTAGGAAAACATGTGTTCAAAAATCGGTGCACAATATCCAACCCCATTATAAATCAAAAATATAATTTAAAATTACTATTTTAAAGAAAATGGTTTAAGAAAGTAAACAGAGAATTATATATTTTATAATCACCATTGTGAATAAGAAAAACTATTGTATACAAAAGGTTAATTCTCTGTTCGCACAAGGCCCGTTTATCACGACCACGTTGTAATGTTTTCTATAGTAAAATGCGAACCACGAACAATAATTCATCTTGCTATAATGTTTAAAGCTTTAATTAAACTTTATTTTCTAAAAGCTATGAACATTTAAATGCGGAAGACTTTAATTGTCATCGAAAATATAATTTACAATATATTTTAAGGTACTTAACCAAAAGCACAGTTCACGAGTAATTCAAGATCAATAACGGATTAGACGACTTTTGTTTTTATATAATCTCTGGGAATTGCGTAAAGATTTTGTAAATTTTCTACTTTATTATTTGAAGTGTATTCCTCAAAATTGCTATTCCTCACATGCTCAAGAGCGTTCGTAGATTATAATGTAGGGTGGAGGGATCATTTCAGCTACATTATGTGACTCACTTGAGTGCACCCCACATGTAAGCGTATCTTATGTCTGCCTGGAAGGTAGTGCCGGCTAAACTCGAGTTCCTTGCTTGAATTATCTCGCAAACTCACAAAAGGTAACATTCTGCATGAATTTATAAAAGAAAACATAAAAGAGCATGTTTATAATGTTTGGTTTGTTTATTTAAATACAAACGTACTAGTTATTACCTTCTTGTAAAATTAGTTAAATATAGTAAATATAAATTATTTTAAGCTTACTTTTAAGGTTTTCTCCAATAAATAATGTAATTGTACCAGTATTTACTTTAATACGAATCAGTATTTTAACGTTAAATTACAACGTATAAATAAAAAACGAATACAATAAAACTTCTTGTCCCTGAGTTAGTTGTCACGTAAGGCGAAAGGAGCAGTTTAACTATATAATAAATGGTTTAGTCCTTCAAGCCGGCTGCCGTTGTGACCTTGCATAAAGATGTGCAAACGTCTCAAGACAATTATGATGGAAGTTTCCACTGTCCTTTATGGTGAAATAGCTGATGCGTGTAATGTTCCCTTACATCATGTCTGATGTATTATGAACATACTGCTATTAATTGTTTTCTACGCTGGGTACAATTTTCGTTTAACTGTTAACAACCATATCTACGTGTTTCGATATGTGTTGCTTGTAGTCCTTTATTTCTATATATACATCATATTTTTACATTTCTTAATTGGAATTTATTCAAATGATTTTACAGTCTATCAAAATTTATATAAAAGTATCTGTGTCAGCATTTAACCCGCGGAAAAACCAGAATAGTTTTTATGTATTATATTACCTATTCGTAAAATATCTCACAAAGTAACATTCGTAAAATATCTAATAAACTTTAAATTAGAATCATATCACACTACTTGAACTACATTCAATACAGCTACAAAATGTAGACACTGCGCCATTTACTGTACAAATTTTTTGAGTGTATCTAACAACGATTGAGATTTTTTGAATAGGACTCGACTCAATTTGTTTCATTTTATACATTTTTTACCACTACCGATTCTGCCATTTCATGAATGTGCACGGTTTATGCTCGAATTACGTGGGATGTAAATTTTACTGCCCAGCTCCGCGATAAAAGTGAATTATGTCCAGTTTGTTATCATACCTTGAATACATTGTTTTCCTATAACAATGTTAAAGGATTTTTTTGATTCTGTAATGGTGAATGTATACAGAACCATGATATTGCTCATCGTGCTAATAAAAGCAAAAAAAAACAAATTATGAAACTATGTAAAACGGGCTAAAATGTTTTTTTAATTCGAATTGTACGTTTTGTGATTTTAACCGCCACCCTTAAAGCTTTTGAACACGCAAGCTGCAAAGAACTTGACGAAGTATCCTACCGCCGAGTAAAGTGTCTGACAAATGTTTCCTCCTACTAAAATATTAACAATTTTATGTGAAAAGTAAAGCTTGTAAATTTTAAAACGAGAGACATTGCTATGATTGCTTTGCATCGTCATACGGCGTACCTTCAGATCAGTTGCCCACAAACCAACATATTAAATAAATTGAAGAAACTGAAAATCTGCTTGACATGGCTAAGAACACTAAACTGGTTGATGGAAATCAAGGTTTATAAATTTGATTGATGCCTAAATAAAAACAATTCCTGTCTGTAAATATGTTCAGTTTTCAATGTTTTAACTTTGCACAAATTACAGCTGCGTCTATAACTGTTCTTGATTAGATTCTCGACATTCGTAAGCATTTCAAAACGGATTCCCTTCAAACGGTAATTTCATTTATCAACAGCGTATCGCGAATTGAACTTAAGATCCTGCCGTTACAAACCGGTAAAACAATTTGCACAGATAATCCTTCAAGGTAGGAACGAATTTCTCCGCGTTATGAATGCAAAATATGCATGATACGTGTCTTAAAAAAATTGGATATAATAGTTGTATTAAGAATTTGAGCCATTTTAATTCGGGTTTTATGGCCATTCTTATAACGTTTCAAATCATTTAAAAATTTCAGTTCGACAAATTGGAAGTGGGTCATATTTCACATGCGAAATTTCATTACAGACAACGACACAGATGAAGGTCAATAAAAAATCAAACTCGTAAGTAAGTTATACGAAGGACGTGTCAATAATTTATAAGTACATTAATTAATTAATGCTTAAAGGTTCATATTATTTAATATAATTAGAAAGGTTACGGGTTTACTATCAAACGCTTTTATTTCAAATGCACTCAACAACTGAAACGTTTAAAATATACAAATTCATGTTCATTTCGGTATCATACAAAAGACATGAATAATGAAATCAGAGGCACTCAGTTTTAATTATCCGTCCCTACCGCTCTACAGCAGGCCACTTGAGCAATAGCTATATAACTATCAAAAACATTAACTTTCACAAAGAGATTGTGTTTATGTTGAAAAGTACTTAAAATAAATGTTGCGATTACTATAATACATTACTATTATCAAATGAAGAGATAGTCAAACTAAAATTCTTTGATATAGAAAACCAACTTAACTTTGAATGGTAAAAAAGCGCTATGAAGCGAACAATGAAAAATACGCGAAATCAAGAGAAATAATACTTAGACTAATCTGGATCCCACCTGGATATATCGTTTCGAAATTTTACGAGCATTATAAAAATGTAAGTTATTATTTTACGGTAGCAAACTAAATTGCGGTTATAAAATACACAGGCAATAGAAATGACAGTTTTATTATTTGCTCTGAGCTTTCAAGTGCTAGAAGTAATAAAATATGATATGATGGGAATTTCTCCGATCTGCTATAAGTATTTGTTATGTTGTGTTCGAAGTTACAAAATAAAAGTAAACTGTTCGAATATTTTAAAATCATATTCACAAAAAACTGTTATGTAATTGTTGTTTTAACATTCAAAAACAAAACGCTTTTCTGTCAAAAATGTAAGTCATACAAATAAAGAACGTATTTAGCAAGCCCAAGTCCATATTTTATATGATAATACGAACTCATAAAATATTATCTAGAACGACCGTACCTTCATATGAGGCTCGTCGTATGAATTTTTTACCGAGTCATGTATAATTATGAATGCCAAATAAAATATAGAATGTGATGAATTTTTCTTATATAAATGACCTTAATATGTTAAAAGTCATTAGTGTAATGTCTGAAAGATTTTTAAATAAGACATTAATGTTACACAGGTGACCAAGTAAGATAGTCTTAATAACTTTTAGGTACAATTAAACACACTTATATTATTTATATTCATTATTTTATCGTGGTGGTCGCTTAACAATTCATATATATTTATATATGAATTGTTAAGCTTCACATATATAAAGATTTGCTTGATATTATTGCAACAAAGAACTATCAATAAATATTTTTCTCTGCTAAAGAAACGAAACCCGCTGAGCAATCGACAAACATCCTTTTGTCAAACGTCGCCCTCCTTATTTTTTGACATAAATAATAAAGAGAAATATTATCGCATTGGATATAAATATCCACGTTAAATTCAAATTAGTAAGAATGTTGATCTTTATAGAAGAAAAAAAACCATGATTCGTTTTTATCAAACTCGACTATTCAACTGTTTTGCGGTTTCATCCTAGGTCAAATCCTTGGACCATCCTATGAACAGCCCTTCAAACCAGCTAATTAATATGGAAAACCACTTTAATATAACTTCTGTACTCATATTTTTTTATCGATAGGATTATCGAATTAAGAATCGATACGACGCGACGTAGGAACGTGCACCAATATGTTAAACTTATATTTTTTCTGTGTAATATTACACGAATATCAAAGATTAAGGAAGTGCCCATGTAAAATTATCCTGTAAACAACAAATCATGATTTTCAGAAGCGTTGGCTTAGGGAAAATTGTTGTATCATTGGAACTATAGCGTTAATGTATCGTAAGTTATTCTGAATAAATGAACCCTTTCACAATAACACAAATAACATCTATCATCTGTCTGTTTGACCTTCGGAACTTTACAATTGACAGGCTATGTTGAGAAGTTGTACTTTCTCATAAGAAATGTTCTTAAAGTCGTAAGCGTCTAGACAGTTTCTTTATTTGTCTACATTTTTCATTTTTTAACAATGATACACAAACTAGTATGAAATTAAAGTATGGAATTTATTATTTATTTATTTATTTTTCGAATTATTCATTATCGACGTCATGGATATTTTACCTTTGACAAATTAAAGTAAATGGGATCACCGTACCATTTAATAAAAGAGCTAAAAATCCCTATCGAAACGCTTCAACAAACATAAATAATTAATTAATGAAATCCACAGTATTCAACATTTCATTTCATTTTACAAACATGTAATTAAATAAGCTCCTTTTAATAGCTGCTTTGAGATTTATTTACAGCAAACAACGTACGTGCTTATCTTTTACGTTTACGATAACTTCATATAATAAAAGGCAGATTTAACGAAAGGTGAGCTTTATTGCCACGCTACAGAATAACATGACATTTCTCTTCCCCTCATTAACAATTTTGAGCGCCAATTGAACTTTTCAGAATTTCATTGCTGGTTAAAGAGTTTTATCAAAATAATCCAGTTGCGAAAAAATTTTTATCTAATACTTTGCATTGCGGAAACGTAATCTTGCATATAAAACTCCTTTTAAAATAATCTACGTACCTACACATATTCTACGGTTTGTGAATTATTATAAGCTGTTGAAATTTTATTTATATAAATGCAAACATAACAGTTGTGGCAGTGTTTTTACCTGATAGATATTCCGTAATAAATGTGAACACATTGTACTATATACACAGAATATAACGAAAGTATCTTACATCTATATCCGAAATGACCACCGCCATCGCATTTGTAAGTGGTCCTTAAAATATACAAAACGGGAAGAAACATATTGTATAGACGTGTAGCTACGCACAAATTCGCATAAACATTTCTAATGTGAGGACGGTCGTATATTCACATTTCAATAAGAGCGCTCGCATCTCGGTGTGAATAAATGAATTGAAGTACGGTTCCGTGAATCTTCGAACTTGTGTGGAGACTATAAAATTCTATATCTCAGCCATCTTTTCAATTATAAAACGAGTATTAAACGAAAACATTTTAGAAAGAGGCTTAAAACATATTATGGCGCCTCTTGTTAAACTTTTTGTCTCATTGCTTATTGTGACTCACAAATTTCACCTAATTTGCGTTTTTGATGTATGTAAAAGGAAACTTTTATCCGGCATACAAATTAAAACTTTAAAAGTGTTCTAAAGCAAATTAGAATATTACTAACGGATGATCGGATCTTAGAACGCAGATTTATTATTGTTCTTGCTAAAGTCGAAATCACATGCGCCATAAAGGTACTATTGTTCGGTGGATTTTTCAGTAATTTTTCAAGCTTAATAAATAATTCCTTGATCAGAACCAAATTTACGCTTTTCTCCCACCTCATAGACGTTTAATAAAGATACATGGCATATAGTTTCAACTAATAACGTTATAATAAATGCTTTAAATTGTGCTTTAGCGCTTATTTCGAAAGGAGACATAAAATTGTATTTTTCAATTAATAAAAAATTATGTTATGAGTGTAGGACGCATACAAAATCTTAAATTATTAATTATTAATTCGTAATTCAGTATTGAGTACTCGTAAGACAATATTAAGTCCATTACAAAATTAAGAAAATTGTATTAAACTTATTTGGAAAAATGGTTTTATGGGTGTTTGAGGGTAAAAACTTTTCAATCTTGAAAAAAAACCTTGAATTACGTATGTAACTCGTATTAAATAAATATTTGAAAATATAATACGGCATAATTATGTTCAATTTGCATATGTAACATTTATTATTTGAAGATACATTGTTATAAAAAAGGCACATAGACAATTGGGATCTTAACCTATGTGTAGGTAAAAAACAAAAACAAAAAATGAGTCTACATTTCCAAACGATTTTTTTTTTAATATGCAACGAATTGTGGGTCAATTTGTCTATTTATTTTATCATTTCATTTCATTTCACCGCTCTTCAAATGTGTTTTCTATAAAAACGGTTAACAATCGCCATACTAAAAATGTAAGACCTAGAACTTAACAGATATTTATTTAAATTTATGTAGCTGGGGTAAAACTTAAACACTTCAACTTGGATAAACTTGTTAATGAAACTTCAAAATGTAGTCATAAATTATGAATGTATACACACCTACATGACATTCAATACCTTATGCATAATAATTAAATCGTTTTCGGCTTAAGGTAATCAATATTACACGCATATTTTCATATTAGTAAGCTAGAATATTATACCCGGTATGATTATGCTACAAATTCTTATTGATGTGAATGTAATGTTATTTTAAATTTCGCGTTGAAAATGATATTTAACCGACATAACATTAGCGTGTATAGGAGCGTTATTCAATTTCCACAGAGAAAAAATGAAATTCAATTAAGGAATTCTAAAACATAGGTGCCCAGCCCCGGCTGAGAGCATTTGACAGACGGATTCGAGGCAGGATTTGGGATGACCTTCACTCACCTACGACGCCGAACATGGTCCACAGTCGCCGGGCGCTTTGTGGCGCGCGGCCATGTCTCTCTTCACAGGTTTATCATCACCACGCTACGCCATTCACTGCACGTCACTCATATTATAACCGGGGGAGCAACGCCAATAGCGTACACCCTCTTCGCACTCTCTCCATTCACTGAAGGCCCGGGCGAGAAACATTTGCGCAGACTCGGATGCGATGGTACAAGAGAGCCCTCTGCTCTCCTTTCACGGGTACGCCTCAGAGGTCAGAGGAACAAACGTGTGTCGTGACCATAAATAAGTAAACTCCGAGTTCTCACTGAGCACTCACAACAGATCCTATCATATTTAATACAATTATCCTCTTTGATGATAGCTACTGGAGTATATTATTTTATCCATTTTGTTATGGAAAAAAGTACGAGACATTAGAAAAAGTATGTGAGAGATACCTATGTGATATATAGACACATGTCATATATTAACAATACCTTGCTTAAAATTAAAAGAGATTGATAACATTATTTTCTAAAGATTTAATATCACATAACTAATATTGAGACCGCATGCGATATTTTAATACAACATGTACAAATCGGTTTATCAATATAATTGGCGATATCTATGTAAAGTGCGTGGAGTTACAAGCTGTTAGGTAAACAAATTAAGTTTAATGCGCGTATTCCATTAATCACTTTTCGTTCCCCCTTATTTTAATTTAATCTTAAAAAACTAGACTATTACTACCTCTTACTAGATTTTCCGTGCCGAAACATATTTTAAATCAAAGCTAAAGTTCAATACTCCTGTTTATGTCAGCCCTACTACTCGGCACCAACACCCAGCTTTAATATAAGAATTAAGAAGTCAAAAAGAGCTACAATTCAAGCGCTGTTAGTTATTTATAATTGCATAAATTGAAACAATAGATAGGATAGGTTTACAAAAAGTACAAATTATGTTTGAACACATTTATGAAATAAAGTTTCTAAATTGTTCAAATTATTTCCTGAAAGTGAATTTAGATTTTTTAGGAAGCATTGTTTAGAAATTGAATATACCTACTTAGAAGTTAGACTTGACGCAACGTATTACGTATCGGTCAACTAAATGTTATAAAGAACAATGTGCTGATCGTCAATATTTTATTTTTATAAGATAACATAATTTGATGACTTTAAGATATACATTGGTACAGTTTTAGGCTATTTACTTAGAAGATAGACAAACTCTTATGTGTATTAAAAAAAATATTAATGTTAATTTAATCTGATTTGTATCATATTATGTAGTACCAAAACACACCTGAAGTCCGCTGAATTGAAAAACTAGGTACGATTTTAACATATTTACCTACATGTCTTGAAATAACTTAACTTGAAAAGTTTTTCGAGGATCACTCACTTAACACATAAAAAAGCTCCATAACTTATTATTTTTAAATAACAGTCATAATTTTAAATTTATTAATTAGGGTAGCAATAAACACTATTTTTTTATTGTTGTACAATAATGTAGCGGTTTTGCAAATAACGCCATCTATATAAATTCCATTACATTAGTAAAGATTACAGTAGCAACACTGATTATGAGATAAGCCTAACAATATAAGATACTATTTTCTATATATATGAATTTTAAGAGCAATAATTTAATAATAAATATTTAATAAAATAATTTATAATTTTTTGACCACAATGTGGTTTTAAGCAAATTATAATTTTTATACAACATTATTATAGAACTGTAACTTTTTATGTCATATGGCAATATTCTAGTCAAGGTTCATATTTGTTTTTAATCTGTATGTCTTTTTTGATTTGATTCTTTGCCGTGTCGATTCGGGTAGGTCTCTTAATCTTAAAATATCGTGGTTAACGCTGTGTTTTATAAGTTAAAAGTGCCTTTTTTTAGTTATTCAACAAGCGAAAGCTCTAATGCAATGGCTATTTCTCATATATTTGGGATTTATGAACAGAATATGCTCTCCCGGAGTTTGACATAAAACATGCTCAAACGGTAACCTTTTGAGTTTTAAGAAAGTGAGATAAACGTGATATTTTGGATTTCAGCGAAGGGCGTCAGCATGAAGTTCAATAAACTGGTAACGTCCTCCAGGAGGAAAAACAGGAAGAGGCATTTCAGCGCACCTTCTCATATCAGAAGAGTTCTTATGTCTGCGCCTCTTTCAAAGGAACTCAGACAAAAGTTCAACGTAAAATCAATGCCCATTCGTAAAGATGACGAAGTACAGGTGAATATAATTACCAGTATTTTATTGTAATAACCTCTTTAGCTGGAAAAAAATAACTTTTTTCTAAGAGTCGACATATATTAATCAAAAAAGAGTTTGTTTATAATGTAGAAGTTAACACGTGGATTTAATATAATTTAACCATTAATTCTTTAACTTCAATATTAATACTCATGGCAAAACAGTATGATGATGACAAACCATTCTTAGACCACAGATGATTGTTGTCACTGCAGAAGAGATCTAGAGGTTTTCTTTAAATCACTTCGAAAGTGTACAACTAGTCTGTGCCATGGTGTATTTATGGCTCTGATTGTTTTGCTTAAATGATCATAAAAATTAGTCTTTTATCTAGCAAAATGTTTACATCAATATGCTCAGTATACATTAAAATTTACAATAAATTAATTCTGTAGATAATTTAAAAATAGTTACAATTATGGTGACAGGTTGTCCGTGGCCACTACAAAGGACAACAAGTTGGCAAAGTAGTGCAAGTGTACAGAAAGAAGTTTGTCGTCTACATCGAGAGGATCCAAAGGGAAAAGGCTAACGGTGCCAGTGCATATGTTGGCATCCACCCTTCAAAGGTTTGTTTAATTATTATTCCACTAATAGAACTTAGAAGTTCCATTAATATGAATGAACTTCATATATTTAGGGTACACAAAACTTAGATATAAATTGTATCATGTCTTCCCAAATATTCCCACATGGATCATTCTGTAGCTGGATTCATTTAATATATATAATTTACAGTTAAAAGCCTAAAATCTAGTTTAATGGTTTTATCTATATAATAAAGACTTGAACATTTAGTTCCTAAAAGTCATAAATGTCGAAAAATCTCTTCTTTAATTCAACTATTATAAGTTATGGAGCGTCACTGTCATTATAGCATTCAGTGCAAAGCTATGGCAAAAAAAATCTTTAATACACTCTAGTGAAAAATTTAGATAAAAACATCTATGACCAAAGAACTAGATGTGCAAAATTATAAAATTATTTGGTTTTAAGTATAGGTATTTTGTATTAATAATTTTTTTTTATTGTTTTTCTATTACAAAATATATTATCATTTTGTAACATTTTTATATGTGACATATTTAATAGCATTCTAAAATGAAATCATTGAACCATTACATTAACATTTTGTTGTTTACTTGTCAGTCAAGACCCTTTATTGCAAGAATATTTGAAAGTACTAAGTAAAAATTTGTCTATGGAGCATTGAATTCATGAAAAATTCCAAATGTACCTAAAAAAGATAAAGCTGTTAATATAGCAAAAAGTAATATTTTGAAGAATGCAAGATACTTAACTTGATACTGAACATATTTATTTATATTTAAAATATAAGGGTTCAAATGTTATATACAGGTTCAATGAGTTATTAAATGAAAGGGCTTGAGACAGACCTTTGCTTAACGAGACAATCTCATTGTTTTATGATGACAACCTTTAACTTAGACTTTACTAATATTTCACCTAATAGTGGAAACTATTGTGATTGTTGGTATTGTTACTGCTGAGACACTTCCATGGCTCTGATACTACACTACTGTGCAAAAACATTCTTATATTTATAATTTGTGTTAATATTATTATTATTCTTTGTTTCAGTGTGTTATTGTCAAACTAAAAATGAACAAGGACCGTAAAGCAATCTTGGACCGCAGAGCCAAGGGCAGAGCAGCGGCACTTGGCAAAGACAAGGGCAAATACACCGAGGAAACTGCTACAGCTGTAGAGACCTCGTGAACATAGATTTAAGAACAATAAAACCAATAAAACACAAACATGTCTTATTTTTCGTTTTTCAAACTCTTCAATGTATTTTTATATACAGAATTCTTAAAAGAATATTTTTTTGCTAATCTTCACAATGTATCAAATTATATTATTTTCATTTTAATAACTTATTTAATGCTAAAGATTGACCATCTCCACAATTCTCGCATATCACTCCTAGGTAAATAAAGTATGTAATACATATTTATAAAATATTTTAGATTCAAAGAAACTAAAACAGATTTTATATGCTTAGATACAATTCGGGTTTTTAAAGTTGTTTTCTATGTGGTAATTAAAATTTTAGTAAAACAATCTGATAAAACCCGTTCAAAATTTAATTGATTTTGAAGACATTAGCCGTTCATCATCATCATATTAAAGACATGAAGTCTATTTTATAAAAAAGTTTTAAAGCATATACATACACAACAACATAAAAGTACAAACTTAATACATTATACAAGTAACATTTTTTATGCCTATAAACGTCTAACGACTATATTTTGTACTAGCTGGTGCCCGCGACTCTGTCCGTGTGGACTTCCATAAAGTCTGATCCCCCCATATAGCACTTTTATTGATAAAAAGTAGCCTATGTCTTTTCTCAATTTCTAGACCATCTGTGTATCAAATTAAATACAAAAATTACTGGTCGTTAACCTTCCCTAAAAGGAGTTTTGGCGGGAATTGTGCGGCGTCTATATGTAATCTCGATTGAATATTCCTTTTTTGGTGCATAAAGTGATTTAATGTATGATTGTGATAGTGTATCATGCAGTAAACTAGCTAATAAGTGTCCAAGAAATGAAGAATTCATTTGAGAGCGCTTAGTAGCGCCGTTCCGATTGCTCCAAGATTCGTCTAGGTTCTCTTCGTAAAGTTCACTATCACTTTACGAACTTACGAAGGGCAGAAAGAAATGAAGTGAAGTGTAAAAATAATAAATAAGATATGACCTAAAGGTCTTTGTTACCAGGTCATTAAATTAAATAATAAAAAAAAAACAAAAATTACTTCATAACATGCATCGACAGTTAGAGAGTAGTGCTTTAAAGCAATATTATAATACTTATGCTACAAATGCTTTTATTTTAATTCAATTTCAGTTTCTTATAGTGGTAAAATAATTAAAGATATATAATATATTTATCTACAGTATGGTGGTGTAATTTATCTTTGTCTTCAGTACAAAAATTGACACTTGACAGACGCTGACAATTAACCTAGAAATATTTTGGATAGTAGGCTAATCACGCTGTGTTATTTAATTTTTTGATATTACTAACTTGGTACATGTTAGTTATTACCTATTATGCTGTTATGTATTTTAATTTGTTGATATCTGTAACGTATTATGTCAGATAAATTGTGTTAAGACTATATCAGTGGTAATTTAATATAAAATTAGTCGATAAAAATGAATTCACCAGTGTCGGCATTCGCAGTTTATAGTAGCAATAAACCCAGTAAGCAAAAGAAAATTATTAGTGAAAAGAAAAAGAAGAAACAAATATTGCAGGAACAAGACTATAAAAATAAATTAGGTGAAGAGACTCTAAAAAAACTTGGCGCAAAACTTAAAAAACAAAGTCTAGACAAGCATGCAAAAATAAACAAGAAAAAGAAATTAAAAAAGACGAAATCGGTACTTAAGGAAAAGTCAAAGGGAAATAAAAAAGTAGCGCAAAATATTGTTCTAACTTCAGACGAAGAAGAGATACCTCAGCTGGTACTTGGGCCAGCACAACATTTGTTGAAGCATACAAATATAGACAATATTGATTCTGGCACATGCTCTCCAAGAAGTAATGAAAGCTTTGAGTTTACTCCGGTACAAACAGACAGTAGTGAAGAAGGTCTCAAGATTCTTCAATGGTTGATAGCACCATGTACAGTTGATGAATTTCTTAATCAAATCTGGGAAAAGAAACCTATTCATATTGCACGAAAAAAACCTAACTACTACAAAGAACTAATCACCACACCTATGATAGATAAAATGCTTAGGACTGAAAATATCCAGTTTACCAAAAATATTGATGTAACATCATATATTGATGGGAAGAGAGAAACCCATAACCCAGCTGACCGTGCATATCCTCCCATAGTATGGGACTTTTATCTTAATGGTTGTAGTATTAGACTATTAAATCCTCAAACTTATTTACAGCCTTTGCATTTACTAAATGCTACTCTTCAAGAATTTTTTAATTCATTTGTTGGTGCAAATGCTTATTTAACTCCTCCGGACAGTCAGGGCTTTGCTCCTCATTATGATGATATTGAAGCATTTATTCTACAAACTGAAGGTAAAAAACGTTGGCGTGTATATAAGCCTAGAGAGGAGAATGAAGTGCTACCACGGGTCTCTTCGAAAAATTTCTCTGATGATGAAATTGGAACACCAATGATGGACATAATTTTAGAGGCTGGTGATATGCTCTATTTTCCTAGAGGGTTTATCCATCAAGGTGTCACAATTGATGGTGAACATTCACTTCATGTTACAATTAGTATGTATCAAAAACATTCATGGGCTGATTTATTTGAAAAAATGTTACCAGCTGCTTTACAAATAGCTATAAATGAAAATGTTGAACTAAGACGTGGACTGCCTTTTGATATTTATGATAATTTTGGTATTGTCCATTCTGATGTTAATACACCACGTAAGCAAGAAATTACAGATGTTATAAACAACTTATTTGATAAGATTAAATTACATTTACCAATGAATGAAGCTGTTGATCAAATGGCAATAAATTATCAAAGAGATGCCTTGCCACCAGTTGTCACCGATTTAGAAAAGGCAGTTACTGTATATGGGGACACAGATGTGATGGCAGAAAATGGAAAAGTGATCAATAGAGTTGAAATCAGCCTTGATACTAGAATAAGGTTATTAAGAAAAAATATTTTAAGAATGGTATCAGAGGATTGTATTCGGTTATACTATTACGCGGAAAATTCTTTGGAATATCATGGAAAAGAACTACCATTCTTAGAAATTGAGGAAGACATAGCACCAGCTGTAGAGACATTAATTACTGCATATCCTGAATATGTTGCTGTTGAAAATCTAGACTTAGATGATGACTCAAAGAAGCTACAAATTGCAGACATTTTATGGACAAGAGGATTGATTATGACTGAATATCCTTTAGAAAATATAGATGATGAATAAAGGGTTTTTGTTATTTATGTATATACCTTTTCATCCTTGAAGTGCATACTTATAAAGATAAAACCATATTTAAAATCAGTAATAGACATAATATGTTGATACAAAATTTATTATCAAAATGTATGAGTAATTGAGCTTCTCATTCATTTTATTTTGTTTGATCATTACACAATACACATAATATGAAGGTTAATATTATATGAGCAACCATTGTAGTAATTATCAGATACCACATTTAACAAAAATCTACATGAATAATGCATTACATACAAAAACAATAGTTGTATAATGGTATCTTTAACCAATTTTTATTTAGCTGTCTTTGTTAACTAACAAAAATTTACTAAATAGAATACATTTAATGTTCTGGCAGGCTTCATTCCTTAATCATAATCCAATTATTGTAGACTTTTTAACTATTTAGTCTTACACTGGGTTTTTGAAGATAATATGTTTACAAATTGTTTTTATCAATAATTTACTACTACTACTATTGTTAACAATGGGTTACAGCAGCGAAGAATAATGTATCAAAATTATGTTAAACTGCTTTAAAACTATTTATGATTTTATGCCATTATTTCAGTTTGATGATTTTTTTCCTCCATGTTTGCTTTTGAAGCACATTTAAATTTTTTTTTCACTTCATTATTAAGGCCTTCACGATTCCTAGCAATTTCTATGGCATAAAATTGAACTCTCGGAACTAGTATTGTGTTTAATTCTGAATAATCTCCTTTTGTATCTGCTCTCATTAATGTTCCAAAACTATAATCTTCTACAATATTACTAAATTTTTCACAGTAGGCTCGCCATTTTGCCTTGTTAACACTGTTTTTAATTTCATCCTCTTTAATGTATGAAACATTTAAATCGGGAAAATCTTGTCTGAAATGTGTATATATAAGATCGTCATGTGGTGTAAGTTTAAGCCATCTTGTATCTACTGAGCATAAGACCTGCAAACAAACATGTTTTTATCATATAAAGTAATATAAAACGAGACTTTTTCTTGGTAATGCATGTTAACTTACATTGAAATAAATATCACTGTGTTCCATTGCTCTGGCAGCCCATAAATGCTCCAACGTCGCATCGTTACCAAATTCCTCTGCGGGCCTGGTTAAAACATCCTGGAAAACCAATAAATTTAAATAATTATATAAAATATGAATATTCGATCAGAATTAATATTCTGTAATTGACAAAACTTACCATATTGAGTTGGTTTAGTCAAATGTTAGGCAAGAAAATTGCGAACTACTCGCTAATTATTAGTTATAGTGTTTTTAATACGTATATTTCAATAATAATACACGAGTTACAATAAAACAGCCAAAATTGCACGCCGACACTGACAAGTGACAATTGACAACTCTAAAATTGAAATCCTAAGAAATTAAACAAATGACGCTTTTTTTCTTTCTTTCTTATATATTATGGCATTAGCGATTAGCTTTTTGCCAATGTCAAGTAAAATCGTCATCAAGTCGTCTTTAGTAGAGTCAGTCAGTCGTTTCGTTCTGCCCTTCGTAAAGTGATAGTGAGCTTTACGAAGAACCTAGACGAATCTTGGAGCAATCGGAACGGCGCTACTAAGCGCTCTCAAATGAATTCTTCATTTCTTGGACACTTATTAGCTAGTTTACTGCATGATACACTATCACAATCATACATTAAATCACTTTATGCACCAAAAAAGGAATATTCAATCGAGATTACATATAGACGCCGCACAATTCCCGCCAAAACTCCGACAGTGGGCATTTTACAATTAAATTCCAGATAAAAAACAATATATTATTATAAAATTATAAATACCTATTAAGAAAAAAGAATTATTTTATAACGAATATAAACGACAATAGAAAGACCTTTGATACAGTTTGATATAAAAATATTGTTGTCCAAAAACACCGTAACACAATAACTTGTTTTGCTTCATTACTGCCACAAGAAAATATAAACAATAAATATTTTTTGCAGTTTATTTACCTCTTTAATTAAGAGAATAAATTTGGTTCATTAATTGCTGATTAAGCATTAAGCTATAATATTATGTCGGCACACATAATAATATAAAAGGAGCATTACAATAATGATATTGTCGACAATACGCGTAAAAATAATTATTAATATTTTCTCCAAAATTAATTAAATTAAATTAATTAACGTTTAAATTATTCTAAATTAAATGTATAAAATATACGAAATAATGTATAATTATAACTTGATGTCTGGCACTATAAAATTTGCATTACATATCAGTACGCCAATGTATTTTTTTAGTAACTTTTTATAGATATTTTAAAATTAAAATAAAATTCTCAGTTTATTCTCAGTCTACAGTAAAAAAATTGGACGTGACTAGATTAGAATAAGACAGCACTAGCTGCAATATATATGGAAGACGAGGAATATAGGAAAGAGATAAAATATTCCCGAACTAATAATGTTTGAAATATTCAACTCTCACTAGGATTTGATTGGAGGGTGGCAAGAAGAAGGTGGCGCATGCGCTGTAAGCCGACGCCATCTCTAAACTACTGTGCTTATTACTTGTTGAGAAATTTCAATGATTTAAAAAGGTTTTATTTGTGTTAGTTTGTATTAGAGTGTGGTTAAAATGAATTTGATTTATTGTGACTTTTTGCAAGTGTTTTAACTTTGTGGTTATTCACTTAAACGAATCTACGCTGAAGGCGGGATTGGTGTTGCGGAAGTTCTTTGATATAGGAACGCATATTTTTTATGGCTTTTTCCATTACAGTCGTTAAACATTCATTTGGTACATTTAACAGGTTAGCCCGCTATGTGAAAGAATAATTTTCATGTAATCTACTAGAAAAATAAAATATTAGGTCTATTGATAAAAAAAGCGGGCTGTAACTTTGGCGTTCTTGCGCGCGTACCGCCTATACATAGACAACTTTTGTTATGTATGAAATATGAATTATTGTTTTGGGTCAAAGACATCTCAGTGTGTTATTTTGTGTCAGCAATACTAAAACTGTGATCTTTATGTTTTAACTTGTTAACGTAAAGAACTTGGATTGTGAACTGAAATGAACTCTGCCTTAAAACCAGTACTACCACAGCCGGGCGTACCGCAACCGGGGGGTCAGGCGAGTCCCGCCAAAGGTAATGTTGCTAATGCTAACCACGCCGTTGGTTTACCTCAAGGAGCTCAAAATTCCCTTCGTCATGGTAACAATCTTGTAGGTCAAAATTTAACACATCACATACCCAACACACCACCGGTAGCCGCCCACGCAGTTCCGTCGATGGCGCCAGTTTCAGCGAATATGGCTCAAATGGCACAGAACATGAGCCATCATGGAAATCTCTCTCATGTTACCCAAAATTCGGTTACACCAACAAATGTAGCTGCCAGCCCTAGTAAGAGTGCAAGTACAAGTGCTCCAACTCCTTTAAGTTTAGTGCAAGATAAAGGCAATCCATCACAACCACTTGCATTAACAAGGACACCAGAAAAGAAAGAACCCGACTCTACTGCTCAAGCAAATGGTACAATTGAGTCTCCAAAATCAGGAACAAGTGCACCTACAAATTTGAAGCCACTGAATCCTGAAACTAATAAGGAAAAGCAAGACATAGCCAAAACATCACCTTGTACACCAAAGCCACCAGAAAAACCAGCTAGCTCACCTAGCACACCACATAAGGCAGACACATCCACTCCAGTGAGTCAAGTTGATGGCCCTGCACAGCCCAAAGTGGCCACAGCTAATGAGCCTCCAGAGAAATCTCCCTCAAAGCCTACTGAAATCAAATCTGCTCAAACAGCTGATGTTGCTCCCACACAAAGTGATAACAAACCGGTTCCAGAATCGGCAAATGAAAATCCAACTCCATCAGTAGCAACAGAACCACAAAAAGATGCTACTCCAGCTGACGACGCAAAGCCAGAACCGGCAAAAACTGAAGAGAATAAAGAAAAGGAAACATTACAAAGTTCCGAAGAAAAGCCTAGTGAACAACAGGCTGAGAAAGTAGACACACCTAAAAAGGAGGAAGACAAAGTGCAAAAAGAAGAGAGTCCGGAAGAGAAACCCGAGGCAAAAACTCCAGCTAAGGCTGAATCTAAAGTGGTAGCTAAATCAACATTAAAGTTGGCAACAGTTACTCCTCCAATGAGAAAAAGAAGGCAAGTTTCGGAGAAAACTGATTCATCACCGGCAGCTAAAAAGGCACCCGAAGAATCTACTCCAGATACAAAATCAAAGAGAAATAGAACTAAGGTAAGGAAAATTAAATATGTTTTATAATAATCCTATTATATAAGTATTTTGAGGAATTAGCACTATACATGAGCACTTACATGGTCACTAGTGTGTTGCCAGTTTAAGGATTTGTAATATAGTATTTAATATTTTTGAATAAGTTGCTATTAAAAATAGGATTTACATGAACAATTGTAGTTGTATATATGTATGCAATTAAAAAACTAAGAAATCCTTATTTTATGAGTCTGAAAATAATATCATAATCTAATTTTTAAATTTTAATTATCATGTAAAAAATTTAATATTATCAGTCAATGTATTGAGTAATAAGTAAAAAAGTAATTACAGAATTAAAAATATAATTTCAGGTGCAACTTTACCAATCACCAACACCTGAAATAGCTATGGCTACAAAATTATCAGCATCAGCTGGTCGATCAACTCCTACAAAACAAAATGATGAAAAACTCATTGTTTTTTATAAGTAAGTGCCTCAAAATAATTCTTTTTAAAAGAGTTTATTTACTAAGCATCTGTTATTAATGTAGAGAGAAGTTTTATAAAAAAAAATGTTTTTGAAACTTGCTAGTCACTTACTTCTTTATGAGTAAGATTTTCTCTTATTATTCATCAATATAATTATTAGGTTCTGGTTTCTATTAATAACAGATATTATAATTTATAAAAATCTCTTTTAGGAATGAATACTTAGCTGTTCGGAATGCAGAAGGTGGTTTTTATGTTTGCCAAGCCTTACAAAATGTGTACCGTACTACGAGGAAGATCAAAATTCGTTGGCTTTCGCAGGACAAAGCTGACCCTACTGGCGAAACTTACAAACCTGATTTTTATGATACCACTGGTATGTCTTTTCACTTCGAAAATGTTTAATGACGAAAGACTTAATATTTATGTATTTTCTTCACTAACATAGTTCATATATTAAATAATATAGCATTGAATTGCAATTGTGTAGGTGCACTCGATAAAAGCTGAATCAATTTCGATAATCCTTTTTTTAGGATAAATATTCTTATTTCTCGTCCAGCAATGGTTGTCTACGCGCCGCGTACATGCGCATACGCGTGGGGTCTATTGAACGAGACGACAAATTGTTTGAAATACAGTGCTGTGTTTTTAATTTTAGTTTTTCGTAGAACAATTAAAAGACATTTCTCCAATACATACTATATGCTTGTTTAGTTTATAATTAAACTTTCTTAATTTAATTATTAAAAAAAAGGAAAAATATGTAATCTGTGCGTTCCCCCAGATATGGAGTGCGTGCTGACAACGCTGTCGCTGACGCGGTCGGCGAGCGGCGGCGGCGCGTGGCTGCTGCGGCCGGCCGAGCAGCAGCGCGCCACCTCCATCCTGCAGCGGGCCCTGCGCGCCGAGCAGTCCGGCGCCAACAACATGCACCTCACCGAGGAGCATCCCGATGGATGTTAGTCCCTTTCTTATTCTTAGTGGGGCAATCCTTATAGGATTCTGTGGACCTTAGGGAAAGGACCATCTGTTGTGTGACGTGTCGGACTTGTACCGACCGGAACCCCACTGTGTTCCGTCCTACCGCAGCCGCGGCGGACAATTGTGTCGCTCTTACGTGTACAATCACATCGACAAGATTATTTTATTTTGTCGAAAATGTTGTAAGTAAGAGAGACCCTTTGACGCTTGGACATAATTCTTTAACGCCCTGTGTATATATTGAGTGTCATATGTGCTATTAGTTATTATTAAACATTAATATGTTTAATAAGAATTATAAATAAATATGTATTTGGTATCAGTATCCCTGATACATAATAACATTCCTTAATTATAGCTCTACATGCACAAGACTGACTTTAAATATCATTGTAGTCGCATGTGTATATGGAGCTATATTTGTAAACCTCCTATATCAACATTACAATATGAAAGTCATAAGCAATTGAAAATGTACAAGATATTATTTTCACTTCTATTTAGAACTCTTATACTTGCCATGAAATCTAACGGTTCTGTGATAAGGTATAGGAAGAGTGATGATGTAGATGTACACTTGCTTTATTTTATTTTTTCATTGTAACTTTTAATTAGTTTATTTATCTTGATTTTAAAGGTTCATTACCTCTCTCTTTCTTATACCTTTCTGTTACTTGTTATACTAACTTAGTAAAATTAATTCAAATAATTTTGAAGTAATTTTGCTACATTTACTTTATTCATTATTCTTATTTTTCATTAATCACTCATCATTATTTATAAGATTTTAATCATTTCACTATTACTAACACTAGTCTATGGGTATCAAACCCTAGCCAGGATAATAGTGAAATATTTAAATCTCTTTGTCAGTGGATCTATCGCTGTACACAGACGAGTCTCAACTGGACAAAAAGTCAAGGAAACGGACCAGCTCCAAGTCGTCGCCCGGAGACAATGACGATGATAATGATACTTCAGTAAGTTATTCACTCATATATATCTACGACTTTCGACGAAAATCGTTGAAATTTAAACTGCACTTTAGTATTTTTTTTATTGTGCTAATTGTTTCGACCAATTTGCAGAAGGAAGAATCGACGCCAAGCAAAAGGGCTAGAACGACGCCGAAACGCAGTCCGCGTTCGACGAAAAAGTCTAAATCGGCCAAATCAAAAACGCCCACAAATAAAGCGAAATCATCAGGTAGTTCGCCCTTAGCGGCGGTCACAAGCAAGGTAGGCATAGTACGGCGGATTTATAGACATGTACGTACCGCTCTCATCTCACTTACATACATTGTGGATTTCTTGTGGGGCCACCACTTTAACTATTCTCCAACTAATATTCCTTATCTCTTCGTAAATATCAAAATATCGAAGAATAGGCTTTAATACGTCCATAATAAACAACATATGTAAATACTATTTAATAAACCTTAAGAAACGTAACGAAAAGTATAAAACAATAAAAGTTTGTTTTCAAAAAACAAACTTTTATTGTTTTATACTTTTTATTTAGACACTACACAAACAAGAAATATTTAGTGCTGAAATTGTTCTTACACCTCAAAATAAAGTATTGTAAATGGTAAATAACGTTAAAATGGTGGTCCCAGTGTGTGTATGTGTGTCTGTGCCGGCCCTTGCGTACGGTTTGAATGTGCGATACGATGGGCTACGTCTGTTTAGATATTTTTTTCATGAAAACTACATTCAAATCAATTTAATTGAAAGATAGCCTTAAATTCATTGCATATGATATTTCATAAAAACAAAATGCACTAAGACAACTCAAAAGTTGATTACTAAGCTAATTTTATTGTTCATTTTTAACCTTATGACTAAAACTATAAATCTAAACAGACGTCGGCACAGGGTTGTATGAAACAATTTAAGTATGATATAGATATAAAAATGGAATAAGAGTGAATGTTTTATACAACTTAATTGATGCAATTATTGCATGTTATAGTTATTATGCGGTTCAACTTTTCTACAATATTATTTTGATTGGGTCGAGGTATTATTTAATTTTATTATTATTATTTCAGTGAAGTCATGGATCATAGCGTTTCATTTTTTGTCATAATTTCATATTAAAGACATTATTTAGTTAAATTATACAAAATTTTGTGGGCCAATTAAAAATAAGGCACTTAATTGTACTATTTACTTTTTCATTTAGCTTTAATGCACAATATCCCTTTGGAATAGATTGAAAATAGTTTTAAGTAAGGTTTGAATTAACAAATTTAACATGTAACATTCTAATAATCATTCATTTAACATCCGCCATCGCTTGCTTTGTGTCTTTTTGGTGTTTTCTTTTGTTTTCATACAATTCAAAAAATTTTAAATTAAGTTATATTAATTTTAATATTTATAATTTATATTGCATGTAAATCGCATGTATACATATGATAAGCTTTGATAATCTTATCATATTCATGTTTAAAATAATATTGTCGACTGAAGCTCTCTTTGAGAACTATGAATACATTAATATGTTTTTTAATGAGCTTTCTTCGACCATATTTCTGTCGAATTTTTTTGTGTCATAAATCGTCCTCATATAGTCAATATGAATTATATGAAAGCAACTTCTTTACCTTCGAGTAAACTATAAGAGGATGATTGTGACATACCACATGTATAATAAGTATTTTTAAGAAGCAGTGTTTTAAGAATAAAGTTATTCGTACAGACGGCAACGGCGGTGACTGAGAAGGCATCTGATAAGAAGAAAACTACTCCGGTGAAGAAAACTCCCGCCAAACCAGCCAAAGCTGATACCCCTGTCTCCTCGCGCAAGCGACGGGCCGCTAAAGGTTAATATTTTCTCTAGTATATCGTATATAATACATACGTTTAAGAAATAAAATAGCGATAGTTTATGCAGATATCCATAATCTCTTAATTCTTCAATATTTAAAACGCCTTCACATGATGATGCGTATGCCGTTTCAAAATTTGTATTAAGTAAAAATATAGAAGTTTATTTTAGTTTTAATTTTATTTATTAATTACTACAAGTGTTAGGTTCGATACTTTTGCTTATATGTACAAACTTAATTCAAGCTTTAGAATGTTACCAAGCAGGCAAATATAATTTATATTTTGTGTCCTACGCCTGGGGTAATTTAAAAGTGAAAAACAGCATTAACGTTTTTTTTTTTTCAATTTCAGAGACAAAAAGCTCGCCGATAGTGCCGACGCCGTCCACGTCGACGGGCAAGACGACCCGCACGCCGCGGAAACCGCCTTCCAAGAAATAATACACACAGACATACTGACACACGGTATTTGTGAGATAACGGTTTTGTCCAATCGAGAGACCGGCGACCGAATTCACATATTATACTCGGTTTAAAGTAACTTTTAAGCGAGGCCAAAAGCCATTTACCAAGTGGTTTTTAAGAATAACTGGATATAATGTTTTATCAGTTAAAGGCCTAACTTTCAGTTTATACTAGCACAAAATTATTTCAAAACCTTAAATCTCTAGTTGACGCATAATTATTTTTTTTAATACTTTATGTATATGACCATGATAAACCTTAAACTTGAGTATATTGTGTGTATTTGGATGCTTGGAAAATAAATTGTACGACACGTGCCTATTGTTAATTAGTTTGGTAATTAAGATGATTTTAAAGTGGACTTTTAGAATATAACATACAAAAAGTGAATTACATAAATAATAATATATTGAATAGACTCATTCACGTTCAGTATAAGTTGGCCTAATTGGGTATAACTGAGCTAGTTATTTGAGGGCATTTGACAGAGGAAGAACCTTTTTTATTAAAACAATTGAATAGCTTAATTTGCTGAAAACTCCAGAGATGAATTTACCAATATCATTTATTATTTATTCATTAAGAAAAGAAAAAAAATATTGCAATAAATCGATCGCTATTAATTTAATAATAGCGATAAAATCATTCAGTTTATGTTTAGCCATATTATGATTCAATTTTAAACGATAATTATTAATTTCTAAACTGTTATGTTTGCTATATTATTTTTATTTATGACAAAAAACAAAAATGAGTTCATATAGAATATTACATACTGACAAATAATCTTTCTCTGCAACTAACAATTATTAAAAAATAATTAATGTGCTTTTTCTTTTACCACAAACTTTACGCGATAGTCTATTGTCTCTCTATTTGACAAAACCGTTTGTTCGTTTTCATGTGAATGAAAATATTTATATTGAGTTAGCATAATGTAGTTTTATTAATTGACTTTATGTACCGAACGTTTTCAGATTTGTATTTGTTGCAACTGCCAAGTTTGTTTGAATGCTTAAATATTGTAACATACCGTATATTTACTTGTATACAATGTCGGTGTAAATGTAAATCGCAAGTTTACAAAATTGACTTTAAATAATTTCGCACAAAACATATCATTTTAACGATAATAGGTATAGCAGTTGAAACATGAGAAATGTTTACCCTATCTATGGTTGTACCCTTTTTTATTGTCAGAATTTATCTATTATTTGCTTAATAAAAAGTACAATAGCCCCATATATTGTAATAGTACTCAAATAAAAATTAAATCAAGTACACTACAATAATTATTGTCAATTTACATGCAATTGTGTAATTTTGGAAAATAGCGCACAGATAACGGATGTATAAGGTGTGTCGGGTGATCGAACAAATCTTGTTAAATGAATTTGAAAAATCACTAAATATATCACAAATTTTTACTTTAGTTTTTTTGGAAAATCTAGTTGGTAGGAAGTTTAGTTTACGAAGTAACCAATGTTGTAAATAAAATTAATGAATTAACAGAAAATATCATATTTTAGTAACGTCTGTGCAGATAAAATATGTGGTGAAAAGGCGATAGAATTTGAAACAAAATGTATTCATAAATAAACCACTATATTTCATTGGCACAACGTTATATATTATATTAAAGAGGTATTTTTACCCCAATGTTAAGCAATAGCTAATTAAGTTATTTTTAGGATTACATAATTCTATAAATTTAAAACTTAGAATACGCAATTCATTGACACAAATTGTATATTTAGTACAAATCGTCGGCGAGCGTGTTTTTTATATTTTTTTCGATGTTATTATCATTACTTTTTTTTATCACATTACAAATTAGATTCGAAAAAATAAATCGAAATCTGGACCAAGCGTAACGTAGTTGAGGTAAGTGTATAATTTGATGCCAAATGTTTAAACACTGCCTCGAAACTTTTTATGAATTTATAGATCACCAGGAGTGCAGAAGTTTCGTATTTTATGCTCGTGACAGCGGCATAGATTCTTTATACACCATTATATAGGTAAAGGTGACTATAGAACATCTTTTAAAATAACATCAATCAATTTAATAAGGTTATCGTTAATCGCCTTTATCTACGTAATTATATGGACTGTATATAATTACATCACTGGCACAATATTGTTACGTATGTACTAATACATTTATAGTTTTGTTTTCGATGTATGAGTGACCTTATTGTTGCAACGAGCTCGCATGAGCGTGTGTGTGTGAATCATTAGTATGTAAGTACCTACAAGTAGGTGGTATTTTATTATTATTAGTGTAAGGTGGAATAAGATTTAGTATATATTATTGCGTGTGAATTTTCTCGTTAAGTTAGAGCGAAACTGGTCCTCTGGTACAATAGATTTATGTCATACATTTAGCGTTTTATACAAAATAAAGATATCAGTCGAAAGATTACTATTGTAACAGAAAGTCCACAAAATTTCTATGCAATCAGAAATAAATATAATACTTTAAGAAATTGGTGGTTTTATTTAAACCCTAAGAACAAAACTTAATGTTATAAATTGTATAATAGCGTATGAGCTCTAATAACTTTAAATATCTTAAATATAATGGAGACAAATCAACTAAGCCTTAGAAAATTCATTTATCACACAAAAATAAACTAAAAAGTAAAAACAAATTATATCACTGGATTCTCAAGGATGGAAAATGAAACTAATATTTTACTATGTAATATAATATTTATTTTTCCAGATTAGTTACGGATACAGCTCTGTCTAATAATATTATCCATTGAAGGCATTATGTGATTCAACATCTAAATACTACGGCCTAGGCTACAGTTTCTTTTTTTAAGGTCTGTATCAATCAGGACCATGCTAAGCTAGAGCTAGTTGAGTAGCTACTAGCTACTCTAATTTTCCATTCAGCGGCAGATCTACCATAATTCCAGTAAACTTTTTACACTGGTAGATACGTATGTAAACAGTAGCGAGTCAGTTCAGTAAGAAAGTATGGCAATTAATGGTTATGTGAAGTAGGGCATTTCTAGAATTCTCGTAAATTCGTTACATTTTATTGTACCTATATATAGCATTATGTATTTGCAAACATTTAAAATAGGCTATAAATGGGAGGTATATTTGTATAGTTTTAGTGCTATAAAATATACACGAGTCAAATTTGTACATATTGTTTACAACAAATACATAATATATGTCGTGTTATTATATTGTCGGTTCTATTTTATTCGTATCAGAAAACAAAAAAAAATTCTTTAATCACAGCCATAGACAAGAAATAAAAGGGTTTCTCATTATAAATGCCTAGTCTAGTGATAACGGTAAACTAATTAAAAAAACCTATTCTATACGTGGCCGCTTGGTTACCTATAAAAGCAAAATAATATTTGAAGGTTTATTTTTTTACACAAAAAAGTTATTATCATTTTTAAAAAAACTCTTTTTAGTTTCCAAAAAATGTTTACGAATTTTGACGACACTATTATACCTGTTATCAAATCAATCATCTTAAGGTATTCGTTCTTTTAAAGGAAATACTAAATTTGCAAATCTACGGAACAATATTTTTGAATACGTTATTATCAGGAATACTTGTAAGTAGGTATAGGTAGTGACAAAAGTGTACCTACATTTTTATTTGAAAATCGTATAAAAACCATTTTCTAAAATTGCTTATGGTCAATAATTGATATGCAATTTTTTGTTAACAATTCCCACTAGAAGTACGTAAATGTTTTGCCACAGCGGAATCTTTTATTTGATAAATAGAAAATTGCAAAATTTTATAAATTTTGTCAGTCTTACAAGATTGAGACATTTTTGCTTGTGCTAAAAAGGGATCAAAGGACGGTCATGGAAATATTAAATGTGTGCTGAATAATTATTTTAATAATCATGAGGTGTAGCTTCGTGAATAATATGTTGGGTTTTGAAAATTCATGTAGATTGATTAAAGGTTTTGCGGATGAATATTGTGTAAATAAATAACTATTAACTACATATAAATTGTAAATTATTTGACCATAGACATATAGACTTTATTTTATGTACATAGCATTATAGATAATATCTACTTATTCTATTTCTACTTAATATTTTGTAGTTATTGATACGTATATATTTTTTTGTATAATTTTGTATTTTTAATACGACACCATCTAAAATACATCCATATTTATCAGTATGTCATCTCATTAATATTTGTCTTACAAATAAAATAGATAGATAGCTACTTATTTCTTAAAAGTCAAGTCATTAAATAATTCTTAAAATAGAACGACGATGTTAAACATAACTTAGAATAATTTTAAACGATATATTAATTTAGTCGATATTAATAAAACACAAAAATATTGGGAAAATACACAGAAAAGTGAAAAAAATAAACCTAGAGGGTAACTAAACATTAACCTACTTACTAACTTTTAAGACAGTTTTGAAATAATCTAGACAATATTTTTATATCGATAAATCGCCCTGTTTCTTAATAACATCTAGGTAGGTATATAATTTATTGAAGCAACAACATGGATAGCCGAAGTTGTGTGATTAATGTCCTATAGTATTATTTAATTTTACGTTAAACATATCAAGAAGTTATTTTTAACATAAAGAACTATATATACTACATAACGAAGAAAATACGAAAAAGAAATGATAACTGTATTTAGATCGCGCCTATTTTGACGACCGCTATTATCGATTTTGATTCCACAGCTACATAATTTGACCTATGACGCAAGAATATTAAATGAAGGGTTTTTATTGTTGTCAAAATGCTTATGTAAATAAAAGATTGGTTAGTTACAATATATTTTTAAAAAAGTTTAACCGTCGGTGTATAATCTATGTATCCTCCATAAACAACAAAAAGATGATGAAAAATGGCAATGATGTGCAGAAATTACTGGACTCTTATATCCTTTGCATGAACCGGCGTTGTGTCCTCAGGGCTGGGGCTGTCATCTAGATGTGGTCTAATGTGAACGACTGATCGTCGCTGGTCATGGTGATTATAGTCATCCCTCATCATCAACCCTCCTATTCCGTAACCCGGAATACCCCCGGAACCACTTAGACGCATTTTTTCCGGGTCATCATCATCTAGCTTCATAGATGAAAACACGCTGCTTAAATTCAGTTGCGGTATGTCGTAGAACACGGTCAGTGTTAACATTAGGAACGTCAGGCCCAGAAGTAAATAGACTGCGAAGAAAAACATTGTCATTAATAGATAAACAACATGTTACAAAAAAACAGAATAAGAGAAATATAATAATGAGACATAAACATCTACACACATTTTTTTTATTTTTACAAGTTTAAGTGGAATTTCATTGTAGGTATCGTTACAAAAACATGTTTACCTACGAGTAATCCCAGATTTGTGAATAGGTATTCGAAATAAAGATGTTGTGGGAATTTCTCTAAATATTTACTCTCACATAAAAGCTGGGCTAACGCAAATATTTCTTGGATTTATAAATCCCTTTTAGGCCGTATTCGTAAAAATATACTTATAGGTACTTACTCTACAATATTTTGTGTAAAAACTTACAAGTGGTAGCGACTTTGTATAAAGGTCTGTACGCCTGGTCGGGGGAATCTCCTGGAATGTAGTCACCCAGGCCAATAGTTGTCAGCGAAATGAAGCAGTAGTAAAAGGAATCCAAATAGTCCCAGTCCGGTTCAATCTCAGAGAACACAGCCGCCGGTATCACCAAGAAGAGTACCACCAGCATTAACACTAAAATAAATGTCAAATTTATAAAACTATTTTTCGTAGAAACCTACATAATATATACCTATGGGCTATGACTCTTAAATAGTCCACTTTCATTTGAATAACGTACTATTAGAACGATGTTATCATTATTAGGATGGTAAACAATCACTCTTTGAAGTAAAGACATTTTTATTTATGGAGGACCAATTAAAATACTTCTGATAAAATGATTTATGACGATTCCTACAATATTTTTTCCTACTGCACATCCATCCTCACGAGTTTTAAATATTGATTGTGACTCTTCACGACTCTTCCTATAATATATGTATGCCTTACTATATATATACCTACTACTTTAAAGAGATAAGATTCTAAAGTAACACAATGTTATATACGAGGTTTTAAGTAAAATTACCTAACTATTAATGGACCATCGTCAGCATGCTACTTAAAACCTAATAAAAGAATAGCTTTATAATATGTTTATTATTGGTATCTTTTTTATTTATCATTAGCTTGACAACAGTCAAGCTAATTTAAATGTATTGCTTTGTAATTAGAAATCCTAATGAGGTCATACAAACATTGACGAATTGCTCTGTCTGTTTAAATTATCAGAAAAGCTATCTTTAATCTCATTGTAGCTATAGGTCGCGTCACGAATCTTTAGCGCTGAACGAAACCTGCGCAGAAGTCAAAAATAAGGTATCGAGGCAACAGCGCGGCGCGCAGGGCGCGTGATCATCGGGTGCGCGAGCGTTGATTGGTTGTCCCAGTCGTGTTGTCTTTCTCGCACCAATACGTCAATTACGAGCGCGATTTTACCGATGCGCAGCTATTCTCGTCCAGCGCTAAACATAAATGACGCGACCTATACCTGTTTAATTCTTTTTTGTCTACGAAAAAAAATTAATAGCTAATCCCCATTTATAAACATATCCATCATTTTTATCTAAGAAAATGTAAAATATACATTAATCGTTATATAGCTTTACTCTAATTGAAACATAAAACATATTATTTCCCTGTTCTTAAGATTAAAATACCTAACACGTGTCGATATGAAAGATATCTGTATCGCAGTTTTATTTGTTTCCTCATTTTTGCACTAATCATGTTATCGTTGTAAGAGAATTTAAATCAAAATTATTTCCCAAGTGAGTACCTACTTTTGTCAGTTTTAAAGTTTTTCGGTAGAAAATCTTTAGCAAATTGTTTCAGTGTCCATTTATGGATTAAAGTAGATACTTTGCCTTGTACTAAATATAATATAAGTGCTGATTGTAATTAAATCTTAACTGGTTTTTATTTTTAAGGGATTATCAGATTTTATATGTGTGTTAGCAGCGACCTGCTAAAAAAGCTGTTTTCATTTATTTGCTTACTTACCAATAATACTCAGATGCAATAGCCGTATGGTGAATGGGCGGTATAAATGACCCAGTGAGCTGTTAAGTGATCTTAGAAGAGCAGTAGCTGGTAGCAGCAGTCTTTCTACCAACGCAGAAAGAAGTACCAGTGTCAGAGGAATACCGAGGAGGGCATACGCCATACAAAATAGCTTTCCTGGCTTCGATAGCGGCGTCACGTGTCCATAACCTATAATAAATGTACATATATATTTATGCATGAAATCACAAAGTTATTACCAGTTTATGAATATTATAATTGTCATCGCATAGTATTATGTATTGGAATAAACACGATTCATTTGCTCCTTATAAAAAGGTTTTTCTTTTTATTTGGTTTAGAAAAATAACATGCCCCTTAGTATTCTGTAAAACTGACAAGGCCAACCCATTTGCCCGGTTAGTCAGTTTGAATTATTGATTTCAAATTCAGAAAATAGCTGTCCTAAATTATTCAGGCACCGTCGCAAATAAGAGACATCGTAGATATAATTTGAGTTGAAATACTTATTATAATTGACGTCAATTAACGCAGTCTAGTTTAGTTCAACTGAGAATTATTTATTTGCTTATTAATTCTTTACTACATTTAGTAAAATAACACAAACATAAACAATACAAAGAGAAATACAGAATAATACAGACTCCACATGTAAATGACGGCCTAATCGTAAGCCATTTCTTCCAAGCAATCAACTTATTATTATTTATTTAGTATATAGGATTTCATATGCCTGGATTAGTAAGGTTGTCTTACCTATAGTTGTAACAACTGTAGAGGCAAAGAACAAAGATTGTCCGAAAGTCCAGTTGGGTCCTCCGCTAACATTCCTTGAAGCAGATACCCCTTGATTGCTGGCGCTTAACACCACGTCCAGAAGTGTCTCCAAGTCAGCATCTGTAATATTGTTTTGATAAATAATTTGCAAAACAAGTAATTTGTATAAAGGATAAATTTTAAATGCAAAGATAGGTACCTATTAAATGGAACAGTTAAATTTGAAGCAAATTTATTATTATAATAATACTTCGGCAGTTTCGTCACATATCTTTGATGATAATTTTATTCTTTATAACTTCAATTCATTCAAACTTTTCCATATACAGTAATAATTGAATCTCTTATAGTTAAATACAATACAAAAACTAATAATTCTAAGGGCAATTATACCTAATTGCTAAAAAGTCAAAAGCGAAACTTTCTAATAAAGCTTTGTCGGTTTGTGGCAAGTTTGACTTCCATTAGAAGCTTTTACAGATTAAAATTTCTCTACCTATGAATATTAATGTAGTATGATAATTTTGTTCTATAAATCAGATTAATCCACACTTGTGTCGCGACTAAAGTCATTGTAAGCTATAAAACGTACTTAGGTCTTTGCCCTCGTAACTTAAGTATATGAAGTAAATAAAAATGGGTTTATTTCGAAGCGCAAGGTACTTTGAAGCAAACATTGAAAATGTGAATTGAAAATTCTGAGTGGATACACTGTATGAGTCGGACTTATACATATTTGATACGGTAAAAAGGTTACATTTTTAAACCGACATAAACATTTTTAAATAATCAGAGGCTTTGAAAAAAACATACAAAATAAAAAGATTCGGGTCGTTGTATGTTGTCTTATAAATAATTCTAAGATCAAACGATAATTAGTTGCGTCTATAAATTTAATATGTACCCTAGTACCTAAACCTCTTCAAAATATCATCAAGCAAGCGCAGTATACAAAACTGAATTTGTATTGAAAAGACGGAAATATACAGCGCATTACCAATTAATATAATTTTCAGTTCATATAACGAAAGCTATTCAAGATCTCGGCATATGACGTAGTGTTTGCATTATTCATAGAATTCTCCACCCTCAGTATGGATTTTTGATGCAACGCAATATCGTTCTAATTGCATTTTCAACAACCGAGATAAGTTGCTAGAGCGTTAAAAAGAAAAATGAAAATGGAATAAACATGACCAGATGAATTTGGTGCTGTATGAAGTGGTAAAAGTTTACCCATTTTGAGGTTTAATTATTAAAGTATGTACTTATTATAATTTAAATTTCATAATTTAATAAGTAGGCACCCTAATTATTAAAAAAAAAATGAAAGTAAAGGTTTCTGTCAAATTAAAAATTTTAGATTAAATTTAAATTAATCTAAAAATTTCTAATTTTTTTAATCTTTAAAAATTAAAAAAAATAGAAATTTTAATTGGAATAAAATGCCGCTATAATTTCGCTCAATTACTTAAAATTTATAGAATGAAAGGGCAATAGCTAGTCACATGTAGAAAAATTAGAAAATATGTTGTAAAAAATACAGATAGGTAGTTGTTGAAACAGAAAAAAATGTAAGTAGGCACATATTAATTGGTTTACTGTTACTGATAATTCAAAAAGCTTTATCCTCATGTCTACTGAATTAGATATAGACGTCCCTACATATGTTACGACGCGGAAGCGGTTTGAGTCCATTAATTTAATTAGGATAAGCTTCGGATTAACCATACAACTACAAGCCTGTATTTTTTCGTAGCTACTAAACAGACATAAAATCTTTTTGTATGAATTGAAAAAGATTCAACTCGTATTCTAATACGTACCATCCATACATAGAAATCTATATTACCTTGTTATTTAGATTTCTATACATTTATCATCTCTGATAAAAACCCCTACCTATTATACAAGGGTGGTACCATCCGAGTCAATATTATTCGACGTAACATTAAGTCCAAAAATTATACAAATTTTAACAAAATTTTCATAAAATTGAGTTGTATTTTTTCTTTCTAATCACGTAGTTTATTAAAGTGTGTGATACTAATATGTGTTTCGCAAGATAATTTCATAATATTGTAGACATGGAAATGGCTTTCGTTGCTTGGAATGTTCGGTTAGGTTAATCGAGCAGGAAACAAGTTTGACACTGCCACTTGGTACCTTCCATTTCATTTTACCAGAATGGATGTCAACGTATACAGGTTAAAATGCAGATGTAATTTTACGGTTGTTTAACATTTGACTACAATTGTGATTTTATTTGGACAGAAAATCAATACTTTGCTTTATTTTTATTAACATCGACACAGTACCTACATCTGTTTAGGTCAAAGTCATTATGACTACGTAGTTTTTCTCTTACTTCAGCCTTAATAGGTCTCGCGCTTCATATTTTTTATTATGTTCAAAGGTTTTAAGGAACATCATATAAATTATGATATTTCTAAAGCTATGTAAAAAATTCACGTTACACGTATGTTAAGTAAACACTGATTGCTGACCACTGATAGCTTCGTATAGTAGCCCTTATCAGTTTGATAACTGGTACATTATTATTGTAAGTAAACATGACAGCAAATAATGTTTATCTACCTACACTGACGGTGAAGTTTTAAACAATACCGATTACTACTATAACTTTCCACCTAGTTGGTATTTATTGGCATCAGTTGAAGATAAAAATAGGATATACTTGTATGCATTGGGTCTGTAGATTCATACATGAATGTTTTACACGACATTAAACTGTTTACAGTATTCGTCCATAAGCAAATAAGAAAATATTATTCAAATAATTTGTAAATACAGGAAAGTTTATAATCATTTCCCCATTTGTTAGATCAAAACATAAATGCGTAATGAATTACGTCGATAAATATGTCATGTTAGAGATCACGCGGGTGCTTTTACAAAGGAATGCAATCGGGATCCGATAACCTCTGCTCTCATTGAGGTTGCAATCACTTAAATCATCTCACTTGATTGCTACTATATACATACTCGCTGTATAGTGTATACCTTTTTAAAGCATTAAAAATGTTTTAATTACCCTGTTAACATTTTGACTGGATTGCGACTGCAATATTGCAAAAGTTGTTTTATATTGTGTGTAAAAAGCTCTTTATATAACTTCAAATTTAATTGGATTTCGTGGTTATGATTTTGATAACGTGATATTTTTATTTTTCTACGATAGGTAGGTAAAACTGTGTAGATTATAGTTAGTATATATTATAAGTTTCGCGGAAGATTTAAGTAAGTAGGTTGGTAAGTTAATGTAATTATACATAATTAGTTTGTGTATATGTTTTTTTCGACTG
>JADANM010006502.1:4362873-4379792 GCA_026213755.1 Eurema hecabe
TAATGTAATTATACATAATTAGTTTGTGTATATGTTTTTTTCGACTGCCGTCATCATTTGACGCAGCTTAAGATAATAATGACATATAATTATAAACAACCATAATATTTAATATCGTTAAATGATAAGTACACGATAGGTTTAGTATCAATTATTACACTATAACGCTAATAATGATAAGCAAATGCGTAGGTACTAATAATTTAAGCATTAATCTCGGTGTATGATGTCTTCCAAATAATATAATATGCATTATTATTAGTATTTACGATATATGTACATGATATAAAACCGAGTGGAAATAACAAATATGGGGACAAACTTTAATAAATTTTAAGTTATTATTACGTAAATATTAAAATTTATTTATTAATGATAGATATAATTAATGTGTCCATATGTTGCGCTCGTCCTACTATAGTATTAGTTAGTAAACAATATGGTGGGTGTGAGTTGTGAGCTGGATGCAATAACGTAAAATAAACGGGGGTCAACGGTCCACTTTAGTTCACAACTCGATTTATACTCGATCATGTGGGGTCAAGCGAGCTATACTTTGTTAGAATGAACGCTCGCAATGCAATAAGACCATAAGTTAACCTACATTTATAAAATAATATCGAGATATGTTTCGAGCAAAGATAAGGCCGAATCTTGACAGCTTTCGAGAAAGCTGGACCGAACTTTTACTTTTACGTGGAACACGATACCTACTGAATAACAAAAACCAGAATTTTGTAGCGATTTTTAATCGTTCTCTTTAAATAAAAATTTGGAAATATTATAAGCTTATTTTTAAACATACAGAAAATCGTTGAACCATTTAGTGTTAAAACATTTTGTCAGGCCATATTATATTGGTAAAAATTATAGTCATATATAATATAATATAAAGGATTGCTGCTAGCTTACTTGGTAACAAAATACATTACAACCATCTCTCTTAAAAGATAGAATAGATCCCGTGTCATCGTCCGTAACAATTTAAAGGAAGATAACAGTGACAATAGAATTACAATGTAGCAGATGTGACCCCATGTATTAAATCATACACAAGAATATAAAGATACAACATAATTGCTAGGTAGATAGTCATGCAGAGGTTATAGTGACCGTTATATGTTGTAATTAATAGCGGAATGTACATGACAGTAATTAGTGCTATCACGGCAATAAAATAATAAAATATTGTCATCTAACACAGCCACTGACTCCAGACACGTGATAGTAGAAGCATTTTATACGTAAAGTGAAATTATCAATACATGTTATGAAACAAAGTCGTTTCCGCTACCTGGCTGTCCTTATGCATATTAAAGTCTTTAAACTACACAACGGATTTTGGCGCGGTTTTGTTAATAGAAAATTATTCAAGTAGAACATTAATACCTATATATAAGACATGCAAATTATTCGAATGGCAGACAGACATGCTAATATGTAAAAATTCGGCGTGCATCGCTATTTTAAATAGGTAATAGAAACTATACATTTTAATTTTCAAGCAACTTAAAGTTTATTTACTAGATATGTTCTTTCATATTCATATTTTTACGTAGGTAATTGTAACACGAAATTTTAATTTAAATCAATATCAATTAGTCCAGTTAATAAATTAAATTGAATTAGTTTTAGGCGATAAATAAGTTATTTGTAGCAGGCATTTATTCCTTAATTATTGTTTTTGAAGTTCAATTTCCAATTGACTAATAATTATGAAAAATAACGAGTTAGGTACTTTAACTCTAAATACCTAAAATAGGTTGACAATTTTAATAAATATTTATATTTTGAAAGCCATTTTCCTTTATGCCACCCGAGGGACGCTAAGTCCCCAACGGTTGAATTTGATTTCTAAAATTAAGAAACGTTGTTATACTGACAGTTCTGTAATTAAATGGGCTTCGAATCTTTGGAGAATTCAATTATACAATTAAATATCAAAAGCTTGGCTTCCATTTATGCTGTGAAATCATAAAATATATGGTACATATTAATATTATAGCTGTGAAAGTCTGCGAGGATGTATGGATGATTCTTACTCTGTCACGCAAAAACTACTGAGTTGTGATGTCCGGAGTAACCAAGGAAAACGGATATTAACACTCGGCATGACTACCTAGATGGTACAAACAAACATTATATCAGTAAAGCTATGTAATTATCATTTTCTACATAAACATTACTTTCAGAATGTTTACGTATCGTATAATATAATTGACAGTTTTATGTATTTCGTTTGAAAGGCATTATAAATTTCGCTACTTTAGGCTCAAAAAGATATCCCAATACTCGTACCAAAATCAATTTAAGTTAGGTATGACTTCAGAACTACTTACGTACTATAACGTAAAACGTATTAAATATTCTGCATACATACATCCGTATGTATGCAGAATTTCACCCTTCAATTTGTAACGAATATGACGAAGCTATGAAATAAAAGTTCCGAGACAACTTCGGAACGCAAATGCAGTATTCCATGCTTATTTTGATGTTGTGACACTTGTTAGTAACCAATAACTACTTAGCAAAGTTTCGAAACTTTTTTATTACTTTACTTACTTTACTTTTTTTTAACTGGTCAAAGTCACAGAAATATTTAGAATAGAATAGAAGTCAATGAAATTTCAAAATCGGTTAATTAGTTCCATAGATAACGTCCACAAAGATAACAACATCACAAACTGAAATATTCTTAAATTATATATAGAATTGTAATGTATCTTACATTACAATTCTATATATTTAAAACATTGCTCACAACTTAAAAGATAAAGCATCTGTCATATACATTTTCCACTCGCAAACAACACGAGAAATCCATTTCAAAAGAAATCTTCCATTACTTACTATTGAGAGGCATTCCATCGAATAATAACGTTTTGACAAGGGTCTCTGATTCCGACACACCTGACTTCCAAACTCAATTTTGTGAAAGTTATTTCATTCTTAAGTTTATTGGAATCTTAATAATATTTTATTTTCTTACCTTTAAATGTAATGGCGTCAAATAATATTTAATAATGTCACTGGTATTCTTTTGTATTTTGGCTTTAAATGAATTTAATATTTAAAAATTCATTCAAATAAATTTGTCTCTGTCAAACGTACTAATTTCATTTATTGTTCCAATATTTACTAAAGCGTAGTATAATAAAGTTCAAAAATAAATAGTAGGTAGCATTATTGTTAAATGTCAGGCCAGTTAAGTGTTTAATTAAAAAAATCTATTTACTAACGTGCATTTAAGTATACAACATCGGAGTTAACTAATTATACCTTGTTTAAAGGTAATATTAGACAAACTTAATAGTCTAAGCTCTCGTACAAGGTCATTGTATAAGTTAGTTTCATTTTAAAACCGGTACGCATCTACCCACCCGTAACAATTTACGAACTGGTTTGAAATAATCTAAAATTAATCTATGAAGCCGTCTATTTTATATTAGATGAACCAGGTATTTGTTATCACACATTCATAATGAACATTCAGGTTTTGTAGGTATAGTTGGTATGTTTGCTACGTTACATAATAGTTATTGCATAATAATTATTAGCATTAGAGTTAATTGGCTTTAAACCTAAAACAAATGTTTTCGTTGGAATTATTTATGTAACCTTTTGAATCTCGGAGAATATTTTTCTAGTCCGTTGGGAATTGGTTCGCTGTTAGGGTTAGTCAGGTAAGAAATATCAATGTGTAGGGCGAAAGGGTCAATTTTGTAAAGATGTATTTTATACTATTGTATGTCTGTGATTCACCTATTAAGATAAATGGAAACAATTTCATGGCCGTTTTCGTATTTTAAACGTTTAAAGATTTAATCGCCAAAATTCACACGATTTATGAGTACTTAGATGAATAATTAAGATATTAAATTTGTGATGTTATCAGTCGTAGCCCGTTTTCTCTGCCTAATATCAATCGTAATACAAATATTGATGTTATCGCATAGATAATTTGTGGCTGTGGCTCAATGGCTTGTAAATATAATTCTTATAAATTGATACTAGATACGTATTAGTATTTGTTATTTAAGGCGACGTGGCCATTAAAATAAAAGTTATGTGCAATCGGACGAGCTATCTTTGTATGTTCCAAGAAAAACATTTTAAGTAGGATTTCTATAATAAACCGGTAATTTGAAAAATAAATCGTTCTTACCCACAACGGTTGGATTTTTCGTCATAAAGTCTTGTTTCGCGCGAATAACTTCTAATCTTATTTGGTTTTCCAAAGGCGTTTCTAACGCTGAGAACACCAAAGCCCCTGACAATAGATAAGTCGCGTAGAACATAACGTATATCAACAACAAGCACGCGAATCTAGCTTTGCCAAAGATTTTCGAAGTCGCAAACAATGGTTGGAATGGTGGATGTTCCTCTTCGTACAGAATCTCTCGTTTTACGATCATCTTTTTCGAGTAGGGAAAGACTTGGCTATGTACTGTCATGTCATCGTCACTTCTAGCTGAACACATGCTCCCGTAAGATTGGATTCTTGAATATTTCGGCTTCTCCATTTTCGATATCGTCCTTTTAAATTGCAATCACAGCTAAGTCAAATTAGAGTCCAAGTATTAATATTATAGTCCAGTAATTAATTTTTGCACTTAATTTAAATCTTTATCTTTGTTTAAGTATCAAAACACGTCAACGTTCACTTTTAACTTCTAACGTCCGTTACTAGAGAAAATCTTGTAACGGTGGCTACTACGGTCAACTGTACTTGAAAAACCTTTTCGGATGATTTGTTTCGAAAAACAAACTGGCTTTATATGTAATACTGATCACTTTGGACGTCATTTTGATGCATTTTAGAACACGTGAAGTAGTATATGTTACTAAATACGGCACGTCTTGCCCTTCTTCCGTACGATAACTGACTGAAGATCCAAAACGTTAAACGTATCTGACCGCCCGACAGTCTATTTGACAAACGGCTGTGCGTGTGCGGCGCTGCGGTCACTAGATGCGCAGGCGCAGTGTACATGCGCACTAAGTAATTAGCATTATAACAGTTATATTTAATGGTTTTCTTGATGTATGTATCAAATAACATAAATAAGAGTTTCTCATAATAAATCTCAAAATAATATCAACAAGTTATTTAATGCCATTATGTGTTTGTATACATATTATAAATGATATGTAACGTTTGCTGTGTACAGTACCTACTTGAAACATTGGTATTCGTTTTTGTAAATTATTGATAAAATTGTTTTAAATCGGGCTTAGGTCAGCCGAGGAATCCTTAATGCTTGGAGGAGTAGAATAAATTGATTCGTTGCGATCTTAAACTACTAATAGAAGGTGAACCGAGAGATGAAAACAAATATCTTCTGTAGATAACGTCGTCGCGTCGATTTTTTATCATACTGGGACCAGTTACCTACTAGTGATATTTTATAAGTAGATAAACCAGCCGAAAATACTTTTTATGACTTTCCATGCAATAGATATAAGTAGCTTTAGACAGTGTTATTTTAATGATCGTACACATAAACGAAAAAAAATATCAAGAAAGTTTTAAATTGACTTATTTTTTCAATTTACAATATAATTCTATCAATGGATAGTCATAATTAAAATGTATTCGCAAATATGTGCACTGTTACCCTTATTTTATTACCTACCGTATACAAGCAAAATTACACTGATTGTGTAAATATTAATATGTAAAAATAAAGAAGTTACCTGAAACACAGGGATGATCGTGCAGAAAAGTGCTTTTAGCTTTTTCCATACGTTCTTCTCTCGCTTTTCCTAAAGGACTCTCGATAGCTTGAAAAACCGTCGCACCTAAAAAGAATAAGACTCGTAACAACATATTCATGTATTTTTAATTAGGCGTACAAATCATTGCGAAATATGTTAGTTTATAATCCCACTCACACTTATTCATAATTGTAAACAGAACCTTAAGTAAAGCCTATACTTATTCAATACTTTTATATTTAACATACACGTATTTACATACTAATGCACTCTTAGAACGAACTTACATAAGAAGATGGAATGTTCTAGCAATGTATAAAACTACTTTAACTGCGTGCATATAGTTACTGACAATACAATGTCGTCATAATAGGACGCTTGAAACAGCTACGGGAATGAATGACTACACTTCAAAAATTCTAATTATAAATGTTGTATGTATATGCTATCAAACTTTTCTTTTAATATTTTTACGCTCTTTCATATTATATGAAACTTGCCTATTTCTGACAGTCCTGACTAGAGTAATAAAATAATAAAAGTATGAAATAAAATACAACTTCCTAACTTTATAATCGTGTAGCCAGACGTAAACATAAATTACCCATAGAACTCATTACTGATTTTTTTATACAAAGTAAGTCCAGCATAACCCATAGGTCATCTTTGTTTGATAAATTCCATACCTCAGCTTTATGTATAGCAAAAATAATTTAAAAGGACCTAGTAACAAGCAAACGATATACAATGAACATCTATATATATGTATGTGTGAGCGATATCCTCTCAAAGTAGATGGAGGTACGTACACCAATTAATACACCCACTGTGACGTTGGAACCACAGTTAATTGAATTCCCCGCGTCCGTTCCAATATCTCCCTTAAAATTGCTGCGTCCACACGCTATTTTAAACCTAAATAGCACTTAGCTATGTATATGTATAGTACTGGATTTTAAATTATAATACAGATTATATTTAACTACTACTTGTACTTTTCCTGGCTTAACATGTAGTACTATATATGTTATACATATACACATATTTATAAAAATTACGTGTCACGTTGTTTTTCCGCGATTTAGTCCTAAAATAATGACCGATTTTAAATTAAATTTGCAAGCCGTGTGCAGTTTGATCCAACTTAAAAGATGGGGTAGCTTAAATCTCAATTTATTACATGCATAATATATCCGAGCGAAGTCGGGGCGGATTGTTAGTACACATATATACATACTTATATCTTATATACCCTAAGCATTCATAGACTATTAGCGGAAAGCGAGTTATGAATATTGCTTATACATTATAAAAATATTACACAAAAATTAAATTAATCACGGCTAAACAAAAGTAAAAAGCTCTGGTTGCATAAAGGAATCAATTGAATAATTTCCTTTAAATTAAAAACGGCTACTATAAAACTTCTCACAAATCCGCCTACCTGCTGAAAAATTAAATTACAGAGGTACTTTATACGATTTAAATAGCATATCAAGTTATTAGTGAGTGAAATAAACGTATTTCAGTTTTATAACGAAACTTACACGTGCCTGTCATATCTTTTAAATTTTAATATCTAGTGACTACTTTGTATGCACGTTATGCTATTACATATAATACGATTAAATATTTTTAAATACCAATATAAATACGTGTAGTCACAAAGAAATAAATATTAGGATTATTAATTCTATAAATACAGGGAACAACAATTTAACCAACGGAATATTTTAATTGTAGTATATTTTGTTATGTTGAAAGTGTAAACATACTTTGTGGTACTGTACTGTGGACTGTACTTATGACTTATATTTGAAAAAATCCCTAACATATTAACAACATATTTAGCTGGACAAAAAATTAAAAGTAACCAAAAGGCAATTTGCTTGCAATAATTTTATTAATTACAAAAACAACACGGCTTAATAGTGTTTCATTAGCAAACGTGTTTGGAAACGTTTGTTTGTAGTTTGCACTTACCCATAGACAAGTATAAAGCCATTGCGGTTATAAGAACAAGCACACGCAGCGCGGGGACGCTCCGCACGTGATTAACACAACCTGGCATCACGAGCCTCATAGTTTCCCCTGCAGACATAGAAAGGATATTCTTTTAGTATAGTTTGTGGCTTAACTTCTTATTTCAATTCCGCTGTCAAGGGTTACCCTTGCTTATAACCCCTAAAGAATATAATTTAAATTTTATTAATTACAATCTTCAAACAAAATCAACACCAACTATTTTTTTAATTGTTTTAAAATTTAGTGTTTCAGAGTGTGCTGTTACATCTTTACAAAACCAGCTAAGTAAAAAGCCAGAAGAGAACTAACTTAATACCTTATCAATTAACATTAAAAAACAACATCATGAATGTGGAAAATTCAATTTATATGATTGTCAATAGCGTCATACACAACAGTCGAGGAAGCTCTTATTCCGTTTGCTGATATTTAAAAGCCTTCATAGCATTGATGATTATCGAGTGCTTTTGCAAATTGATTCTGAGCTCTTAATTACAATTTGCATCGCGTTTATATTAATACGATTAGGTTCTCGCTTGCATGCTGAAGGCTGTGTATCACAATTAATAACCTGTATAGCATAGTATGAATGGATTAGGAAAGATTAATTAGAATAAGGACTAAAGTTTCTATAAATATTTATAAATATTTCATATGTCATTTTAATTTTCTCTAATTTAGTAGATATGTCGCAGGCGGATTGTATAATCCGCTGTATTACATTACGGCTAGCCGTTTTACAAAACAGGGCCGTTTTGCAAAGCGGCGGTTCAACGTTTAGCCGTATTGTCATTGCGTAGTTTTTGTATCATTATAAATTCTTATATTCATATTATTTTTGTATCATTGTCATAGTTTTTGTATCATTACAAAAAGAACTTGATTACTCAGCTTTATTTTTATTAAATTAGGTTAGGTTAGTTTAGTTTTGTATCATTATAATAAAAACTTGAATACTCAGCTTCATTTTTATTAAAGATGAGTAAATAAGTTTTTTTACTTATCCGCATTCAATACGGCTAATCGTTGAACCGCCGCTTTGCAAAACGGCCCTGTTTTGTAAAACGGCTAGCCGTAATGTAATACAGCGGATTGTACAATCCGCCTGCGACAGATATACTTTTGTGTTAAGAAGAAATTATTACGTCAAAACAAATCCATCTCAGTTACACGACTTGAAAAGGAATCCATTGTAGGACCTGTTATAGAACAAAATAAAAGATGAAAGATCTTTCAACAATTTTTTGTTTGAAGCAAATGTATAAGTCGCGAAGCTCATTTAACTTTTAATTAGGTTAATCCAAGCCGTGATGTTTGTAAAGGTTCTTTTGTGAATAGTTGTCGCCAGCCCTATGTTTAGCTATGTCATTGGTGTTAATTAGCACATTCTGAAAACAATTCGCGTTTTTTTTTAGAATGATACGACAATATGTCCCTTACTTATATTTAAATAAATGCGAAACGTAACGAAAGTAGATTTCCAAGGATATGTACTGTTTTTTTCTCATAAAAATTAGAAAAGTAAAAGTTGGTTGAAGATTGTCCGCGATTAATACAAAGATTATTTTCTTATCTCGGTGCTGACTGCTGCCAGTGATGCCACGGAAACAGAAATCAGAGCGGCCACAAATACCTACTTAATTGAATTAAAAAAAAAAATATATATATATTAAATAATTCTTAGTGTACTGGGAGTGGTATGCAATTTTTTCATAATTTTTGACAACAAGACTAATAAATAATTAAGACACATTTCCATGTTATGTCAAAATGATTCATTTGAAAACAAAACTAAATTAAAATTATTGCCTTCAAGTATTTATTCGTATTCAGTATTCAGTACACTGAATAAAAAAAATCCTCACTAAAATTCAAATTCATAAACTGTGCCACTATATTTCATTAAAAACTAAAAATATTTGACCTTTAATATTATAATACCTACACATGATGGAAACTATATCTCATTAATCTGGACTGAAATAGAAACTAATCATTTGCATGAACCCGGCTTAGAGATAATAGCATTTTAATAGACTGCTATCTATATGTCAACTAGTTTTATTATTAATTACGCATCTGTTTATAAGGTATTAAATATGTTATGATATCACTTTATCTTGTAACTATATAGTTTAATTATTACAAAATATTCTAGAGAAACTAAAGAAAATATAATTATGTTTTAATGATGTCATGTGAACTTCTAGGTACAAACAAAAGGTTATCGTTTTAAATACCCCTGACTATTCTCAGACTCGGGCAAAAACAGAAAAAATTTGGTTAGCTAATAATAACCTCTTAAGATACTGACATGATCAGACATACTGTACTAGTCTTTTCAAAACATTCTAAATAAGGTTCTTGATATAAAGTGAGTATAAAACGTTATTTTAACACTCCACGTTTAAAGTTTGACGAAAACTTAAGCTGATAATTGTGCTCTTGAGTGGGCTTGAGTTCGTGCCAAGAGGCGAGTTAAGTTTAAAACTACATTTAGAACATTTATTTTCGAGAATTTCCCGTCTTAGCTGACCTAGGCTTAGGTACGTTCTAGATTTTAACTCTGAGGTTCCATACTAGTGCCATTTTAGTTTTTTTAAGCTTTATTGTATCTATACCTAGACGAATATATACTGACCTAGATGGATGACAAAGATAATTATCTAAACATCAAGTCTAGTTAAATATTATATACATCACTAATTTACAGTTAACGGCTTTTTAAAACAATAAAGATTTTTATGGGCCATAATTTTTTTAATTAACTGGAATGTTTTGCGGTTGATTTCAGATAACCAAAGATAATAAGTTATTGTGCATATCACACTCACTCCTCGCTGCAGTTTATAAGTGCTATAACTACGACTTACCTATTACTTGATAATGACATAACTTTCTACCCCGTCAACACTCACCACCTTTCTACGCCGTATTTTTGAACCTCTATAAGTAATTAATTTTATTATTAAAGTCATTTCAGTGGTTAAGTTTATGTGTAAAAGACCAACATAGTAACTTTTGCATTTATAAAATAAGAAGGGATTTTGCCCAGTACCTAAGTTACTACATATATACATAGCAGTAGTTTCAGTGTTAAATAAAAATAGCGTAAAAGTAGGTCTCCGAGATATTTCAGTTAAAAGATCCAAGATACAATCTCAAGATGACAAGGCTTGTATGTAGATATCTTAACATCTTAAACAAACTGGAGGCTCAAGAGTTAGCCGACACTTGTCCCTGACCTTCCAGCACAATCGATACAAATTATGTATTTCGTATTCTGACATCGTGGGGTTTTATTATGAACTACTAATAAAAGAGTTAAGTACGATACCGACGTAGAGCGCTCTAATACTTATAAAATATTTTAAAAGATCCCAATTCAGCCTAAATAACAACCTTTTTTCTGAAGCAGTAAAGCATTCATTAATTTATTATTAAAATAACAAAAACCTTAAAATATAATCTTACTCCTAAAGCTGTAAAAGTCAATTATTCATAAATCCCACGTTGAGAAAATTATAATTATCGACTGTTCTGTTAAATCCATTGTTCTATTTTATTATTTCGTTGCTACGCCTACAAAGTGCTTCCTCTACTTTTGTTATATAAATAAAGTAGGTAATAATACTTTATTTGTATATCTATTTGAACATTTGACATGAATTTGAATATCTGGGTTTTATAGGCATATTATTATGTTTTATAATAACCTAAAAATAATTAATTATTTAGGTGTGTACAATATTTTCTTTCGGGTTCATCTTAACGACCTTTTACATCCTAACTAAATAAAAAAAATTAATTTACGTAGCAGGTTCGTATTACCATAAAAGCCTTAAGAGTCAAGGTTTTGTAACCAGTAAGAAAATTATATATAACAAAGTTGAATCCTGAAATGTAAAATTCTGCTTATAACGAAGTTATACGCCTAACTTTTAATTGGGGTACCTATGACTGAAATGATAACACAATTGGAAAGCCCATTAGAGTAACTTTTAAGCATCCAGTTGAGTGTAACAATTCATTTCAACAATTAAACTTAGTCTTTAGAATTGCTGTTTAAGCTCTTAACTAAAAAATTGTGTTGTCAGTCTTATTCGAGTTTTCTTTTCTGTTATAACTGCCCTTTGTTTTATACCCATTGCTTTATTTTCATTTGCTAAAAGAAAGAAGAAAATCTTGCGTATTTAATGATCAGGTGTTTATATTTGCAAATAAAAGTCACATGAACTCTGCTATGTATAATAATGTTACACCTAATAACTTGATCTAAAGCTATAACAAAACTAAAACTAAACTAAAAAAAACAGAAAATACAAATTAATTAGTATCGATATCGCATCGGTCTTCATATAAGTGGAAGTGTAAAGAAGTTTCTTCAGGCCCCAATACCATAACCACTATGATATGTTTAGTTTATTTTTTACTTCAATATAACTATATCCGATTACATACTCTATCAAGCTTATTCCGCGGAAATCTCATCAATCATTCAGGTAGGTGCCATTCAGCGGCCGTGACCTCCAACAAGCCTGTCAACAGTTACTTTTTGCGATTTTCGTTAATTCCATTAAAAACATAACTTGATAAACGATAACTATGGCAACCCGGTAGATTTACCTTTTATTAGAAATATAGTCGTCCTCTGTTAAATATAAATATATTTACTGGACAGTGGTATTGGACTTTAAATAAACCAATGGAAAAATTGAGCCAATGTGTCTGTATTCGTAAATTACTAACGACCATAAATTCTATTTATATTAATGTGACAGTCATAAACAAAGATATTAAGAAAGCTCAATGTAATAATACCAAGTAAGATCAACAAAACATTAGTAGCTCGGCTGGGCGAAGACGAAGACAAACTCATTTTAACTTTAAGAAAACAACCTCAGGGTATTTTTCTTAGAGCCTACGCGGTCTTATGTTGTTAATTTTATCTAAGAATCACGACCTTATAATTTCCTATTTTAAGAAATTCTATACTTGAAATAAACTTAAATATTCGACATGCTTTATTTAAGTATAACTTTTCTATACTTAGAATTCTGATTCCATGCAATTGAAAGAAATCAAAAAACTATAGATAAGAGTAGATAGTAGTAACCTATATATAAGTACTTTCTGTTAACCTAGAATTATGATTTTTTATTATAAAAGTACTATATGTTTATTTCAAAGTGGTAAATGGCAAATTAAAGCTATGAGGTTGAATTGGGCAACAAATGAATTGGGAATATCGGTAGGGAAATTGGGCAATGAGATTAGAAACTAATTATAAAAAAGTACCTTTAACCCATTTTTAATATTATTTAATATTAATTTACTCATTATACGCTATGTGTGCGTATTGCGTTTAATTTTAAACTAATAGTCAACCACATTATGTTATATACATATTTGAAACGTACGCATGTGCGCAATTAATAGTCGTTAAATAGCTATCTCGACCACCTGTAGATATTGTACGCCAACTACGGGCCTACGAAGCAAAGCTACGAAATTTAAAGCTACGAACAAATGCGTTATACTAAACTAAAAATTCTTAAATACCACCGTAGAGGTGAAGTATTTCTAAACCTATTCCAACTTATATCCTTTGATACATACGTAAAGTATTAAAATGATAACTTATACTTTTATACATAATTGTTACGAAAAGAGTAATTACAAAACTTACCACACTCTACCAATGTAGTAGAACTATTGGATATATTTTAAATTTTCGGAAAAGTTCAGTATTGCTACAGACCGAAAGTAGCATAAGAGTGGTATTCAAAAACGGGCAACCTTCGGTGAGATCACCGCCCGACTGAGGTTTACTGAAAAGCTCGTAATATGAACGATATTATTTCATGAAAAGCTATACGACATCCTTAAATATCGTTATTACGACACGACTCGTATAGTTTGAAAATAGTAGCGGTACTTTTTTATAAATATACAAAAATACACAACTAGTTTGATCATGATTCAAAATTCGAAATCATTATATGACAGCCGATAAATCTATATACTTAATAAGTTTTTCTCACACACATACAAAAGCATATATAAATTTATTATTCAGTGCTCGACTTTTTAAAATTATCAACGAGGCACACCTGGAAAAATAACTATAGATACCAACACCTATGTCTATTTGATCACTTTACCGTTACTACCGTACTTATTCAAAAAATCATTCATCTACGGACAATTTTCCCTCAGAATTTTTGCCAAATATCAATAACAAACAAAAATATTTAATAATATCGTCGTAAAAGATTTAAAATCGTACGAATATCGGTGGATTTAAATTTCTTTACACAATCTATCAATGGTTGTATACCTCGTCACGGAGCTTGCGCGGTTGGCGTCGCCCGCCATGACACTTTATCAATGGGGCAGCCATCTTTTGACGTCATTGCCATGGCTGTCATATTTGTTTTGTTTCTATTGACGAGCTTGTATATATATTTGGGGTCTGACCACTAAAAGCGTCAGTTTCGACCTTGTGTTATTTGTGTTTTGAGCCATATTTAATTAATTAAGTATTAGGTGTATTATCCTACATCATCCCCATTATCGTTTTACCGACATGAAATATAAAAATAAATAAAACTGAAACTCTCGGTTCTAATGAAAACTCTTGAGCAAATAATAGCTATACTTTTTTCTTGAAAATGAAATATATTTACTGTATCTTTATACATTACCTACATTAAATTGTTTTTAATACTTACATTATAAAATAACCTGGTAAAGAAATCATTATCTCTTGACAAATCGAATTCGACGAAATACGACAATAATAATTAATCAAAAAGTAAATCTACACCTAAGTAGAGTACCTATAAGATTTTTGTTGTTTTTATTTTATAATTAATTTATTGACTATGTTATAATATTAATAAGAATTTGGTAGAAGTTATTTACTATTTATAAAATAGGTAAGACGTACTCTTCAGCAAATTTTTTTCAACGTTCTATTTTGTAAGCTAAAGGGACGCTGTAAGATCAAAAATGAACTGCAAAGGGGATGATTCAATTCTTTTACAAAAATGTTCTTTACGGGTTATTTTGTCAGCCCGTATAACTTATAACCACTTTTATACACATATAGTCTTATATATATATTTATAGGTATTTTATAACTTGCCTTTTCTCAACATTATTATTTTTAAGGCGAACATCACATGCACACGTGTAATGAATACAGGCTTGGAAGGCTATGGAAACTTATTATAAGGTTAAAAGCGACTCTGTTGTTTGACTTATTTAAAATTTTAAAACAATCTTATATGAATGAAATTTTAAGTTGCTCTAGTTAAAATCTCATTAAAGCTCATACTTAACAAAAACAAACAAGTCATTTAAATTTTCTTCTTTAGTCATTTCGTTTTCGTAAGGTAAGGTGAATAGTTTCACGCAAGGATACCCAATGATTATTAGGATAATAGTACGTCCGCGTCGTAGAGCCAAATTTTTATCCACGTACAGAAAACCGGGGCTAGGCAAAAGCATCTCTTCAGAAATGTTATTTCGTTCAGTCATTGCGAATAGCGGAATCCCACTTTTCCTTTTTCGTCAAATCCTTTCTTTTCCTCCTTTTTAAAATGGCCTGCAACGGAAACCTCGAGTTCATGGTCATGTTCATGGAAACTATCACCGAAAAATGACATTATTCTGTATTAATGCATGTTAATAAGATGTAAAATTAGAGATGTGGTGGCGATTTAAGGCGTTATCGCTGTAACCTTCTTTACGAATGTTAAAAATGCTTTTACAAGCAAATACAAAATAGAAAGCTAGACTATTTATTGGAACTATAGGCTACATATGAAATTGAAAACCCTGTATTAAAAATAACGGGTTTTACTTGCATAAATCAAAACTACAAACTAATGACTAATTGCTATATTATTTTCTCTCTATAATTATAGTATAATAAGCTTAAATAATTATTCTAAATGTTTATGGGCTATTGTAATAAATAATAACTCAATCTTTACCTATTAATTCGCATAATATATTTTATTAGCAGTACGTATGTACAATACTGAGACATTAAAGCCATTTTCACCTACAAGGTAGTCGTAAAGTGAAGATAACATCTAATCAAAATTTGCTCCAGCAACGCTTATACCTTACCCCTACTTAGGGTCACAAATCTCCGCGCACGCTTGCGCGGATCAATAATTAACTCTGTATTATAATACAAGCTTACGTTCCAAATAGGGCGCAATGTTGTCAAGCGTTATATCCAACGCTGCTTTTGGCCGGTGAACTCTCCTACCATTTCTAATTAAACCCGCAATAGATCTGTGCTTTTTATATTTTTTTATGCAATTAACTTGCTTTACGTTGTAGGAGTGAAGGGTCACGCATGCGCTTTTCATCTCGTAGCAAAGCAGACAAGTGTTACTGAATAGGTAAAGCTTGCAGAAGTATTTAAAGGAAAAAGTGTTTAATAAATTAAATGTAAGTACTAAAAGAATATTAACAATTGCAATATTAAAGTACTTTTGTGGTGTATGTTCATGTGTTTTAATATAAGTGATATTGCGAAGGTTGGAAGTCTTTATTAACGGTCGTAATAATTTGTAGATATATATATACTGTAGTTGTATAGATAAAGATCATAAGTTAAGGTGTTATTAAACCACAGTACAATTTTACTGTGAGATGAAAAGTTTAAGTAATAAATCCAAAAAAAAAAAAAACAATATACGTACATACTTTTTTATTGTAAATAATTACATAATAAATACAAAATATTATATACTTCAATATCCATACTTTGCTGTCATAAAAATGTTTAACAACTAGTTCCTCTTATGTTGGTTTAATAAATATAGTAACGGAATATTCTATTAAAACCAGGTAATATGGAAATAATATAAAAAGACATTTATTACACACGTTTTTACGTGATGCACTAATCCTACATGCTAAACGAGTATCTCTTATATTCGAACATTTAAATACTTCAAATAGAACTTGTTTGATATATCTATACTAATATATAAAGCTGAAGAGTTTGTTTGTTTGTTTGTTTGTTTGAATGCGCTAATCTCAGGATCTACTGGTCCGAATTGAAAAATTCTTTTTTTATTGAATTGACCATTTATCGAAGAAGGCTTTAGGCTACATAACATCACGCTGCGACTAATAGGAGCGAA
>JADANM010006502.1:4381316-4401889 GCA_026213755.1 Eurema hecabe
TTTGTTTTCAGACATTTTACGCGTAGCCTGAGCGCATTTTTGAAAATGCCAAAAAATTTAGCCGAGATCATAGCAATACGGATAATTTTTTTTCTACTTTTCGTATTGCTGCCATGATTACCAAAAACCTGTTATCAGACACTTTAAGTGTATCGAAAAGTTGTCTGATAGAGAAGGTGCTACACTTAATTTGTATGATATCAATTTTTTGCGCATGTGGACAACTTATTTTATCATGTCCAACAATTTTCAGACATATTGCTATGATACCGATCGGTAAAATTTGTTAACATTTTCAAAGCGGTCTCTTAATTTAATGCGTTCACATTTCCGTCTTAAAATTGTTTTGTTCGCTTCAAATAACCAAAATTTACTAATAAAAAAGATTTTCAGACGTATTGCTATGAGACATTTTTTTGTCTCATTTTTATTTTTTTTAAGTGATCTTACGGGTTTGCGCTACACCACTAACGTCTGAAAAATATGTTTTCGGTATCTCAGAACTATCATTCAACTACAGTCTGTAAATCGGACATATTGCTATGATGCAGTTCGGTAAAATTCTTTGACAATTTTGAAAATTCGGTCAGAACAAACACTACGCGAAAAATGTCTGATATTGGTATTTTCGAGTTCAGGATAATCGCATCTATCGATTTGATGTGGTTTTGGCCGTATTGCTATGAGACAAAAATTTTGGTCGTGGGCTCTCGTACTAATAAGGGTCGATGATGTATGCTTCGGTAAAATATCATGTTAACACAATTAATTTAGAATATTGACAGTTTTTGATTTCTTGATTCAGTGATTCTTTTTATAGAGCTATTGGAGCCAAAAAATAATGTTTGTCACTTAAAAGCACACTGATGTTTAATTTTGTGTATGGTTTTAGCTAACATAAAAAAAATTCTGCCTATGAAGAACTTATATTTAATGTCATCTCTACCTAGTATACATTTAATTTAAAAGTTTTATGCATTGCTTTAAATTTTTTGAGGCGCGAGGCCCCTTGTTCCGCGAGGCCGTAGGCGGTGGCCCACGTCGCCCACGCCTTACGCCGCCACTGTATATTTATAGGTATTTTATAACTTGCCTTTTCTCAACATTATTATTTTTAAGGCGAACATCACATGCACACGTGTAATGAATACAGGCTATGGAAACTTATTATAAGGTTAAAAGCGACTCAAAAGCTCGAAAGCGAAAATGTTAAAACAATAAATCTTATATGAATGAAATTTTAAGTTGCTCTACTTAAAATCTCATTAAAGCTCATACTCAACAAAAAAAACATGTCATTCAAATTTTCTTCTTTAGTCATTTCATTTTCGTAAGGTAAGGAATAGTTTCACACAAGGATGCCCAATGGTTATTAAAGTACGCCAAGCTAAGCGTGGTAGAGGTCCGCGTCGTAGAGCCAAATCTTTATCCACGTACAGAAAACCGGGGTTAGGCAAAAGCATCTCTTCAGAGATGTTATTTCGTTCAGTAATTGGGAATAGCGGAATCCCATTTCTCTTTTCCCGTTTTTAAATAGCCGGCAACGCATTCGGAAACCTCTGAGTTCATGGGCAGAAGTATTCGTTTACCATCGAGCATAGTCGAGATGTAAAATTAGTGATGTGGTGGCAATTTAAGGAGGTATCACTGTAACCTTCTTTACGAATACTAAAAATGCCCTTACAAGTAAATACAAATAAGAAAGCTAGATTATTTATTGGTACTATTAAATTGAAAAACCTGTATTAAAAAAATATTATACATACAGACGAATTGAGAACCTCCTCCTTTTTTGAAGTCGGTTAATAACGGGTTTTATTCGCATGAATCACAACTACTACCTAATGGCTAATTACTATATTACATTAATCGTCATAAAATTTGAATTCTCATCTTACTTTTTCTCTCTATAATTATAGTTTAATAAGCTTGAATATTTATCCTAAATGTTTATGGGCTATTGCAATAAATAATAACTCAATATTTACCTATTAATTCGCATATAATTTATCAGCAGTACGTATGTACAATAGTGAAACATTAAAGCCATTTTCACCTACAAGGTAGTCGTAAAGTGAAGATAACATCTAATCAAAATTTGCTCCAGCAACGCTTATACCTTACCCCTACTTAGGGTCACAAATCTCCGCGCACGCTTGCGCGGATCAATAATTAACTCTGTATTATAATACAAGCTTACGTTCCAAATAGAGCGCAGTGTTGTCAAGCGTTATATCCAACGCTGCTTTTGGCCGGTGTACTCCCCTACCATTTCTAATTAAACCCGCAATAGAACTGTGATTTTTATATTTTTTTATGCAATTAAATTGCTCTACGTTGTAGGAGTGAAGGGTCACGCATGCGCTTTTCATCTCGTAGCAAGGCAGACAAGTGTTACTGAATAGGAAAAGCTTGCAGAAGTATTTAAAGGAAAAAGTGTTTAATAAATTAAATGTAAGTAGTAATAGAATAATAACAATTACATTATTAAAGTGCTTTTGTTGTGTATGTTCGTGTGTTTTCATATAAGTGATATTTCAAGGGTTGGAAGTCTTTATTAACGGTAGCAATAATTTGTAGATATCTATGTACTGTAGATGTATAAATAAACATCATAAGTTTAGGTGATATTAAACCACAGTATAATTTTACATTAAGAGGAAAAGTTTAAGTAAGACATCTAAAAAAAACAATATACATACTTATTTTATGTAAAAATATGTATAAAATATTATATACATTTATATCCATACTTTGCTGTCATAATAATGTTTAACAAGTAGATCCTCTTATGTTGGTTTAATAAATACAATAAAATATAATACCAGGTTATATGGAAATAACACAAATATACATTTAACACACACGTTTTTATATTCGAACGTTTAAATACTTCAACTAGAACTTGTTTGATAATTGATATACATATTTCATAATTATTTCCATGTTTGTAACTTTCTTTAACAGATCAACACTGTAATAGTTGATCATATTCAAAAATAATCATTTTTATACATAAGCATGGCAAGAATTAATTCACTCTCAGTTCATCGGGAGGATAAACGGCGAATGAAAACTCACCGTCTCATCGTATTAAAAATTGTAGTTTATATTTTCAAAGTAAATCGTGTTAACAGGATGTCGTGCGGGGCAGAATGTCTCTCGCTGGGACCTCCCCCAGACTCCATCATGCACATGCCACCACCACCCTTGCCAGCCTTTCTAGCTGACATGGCGAACTTGACACCACCCTGTAGAGCCTACAACTGCCCTCCGCAAAGTAATAATGAAGACAACTCCTTGTTTCCTGGCGTTGAATACCACGAGTTACCACGACATGGTAAGACGGTTATTATAAAATATATTTTATTGAATTTCTCAACATAGACTAGGGTAGATCAATGATTTTTTCCATATTGTCATGAACTAAGAATTTTTTAATGATTCTTTTTATTTTCAGAACCAGCAGCTACCGATGATACATGGTTTTTGGTGCTGATTACTTGTTGCATTGCAGTGTTGTGTATTGCTGCTCTATTAGCGCTCTTCTTATTGAAATGCCGAGAGTAAGTATAATAATATATCAGTTTTATGGAAATCTGAATAAACGTGTAAATTTTACGACATAACAAGTCAGCAAAATTGTTTAAAGTGAAATATCTTATATTGCAAAAAGGATGTTTCACTATAAGCTCTATTTTTCTTTAAGGGCACGAGGTGGATGCAAAAGCGGTACTGGAAAAACTAGCGGCTCCAATGCTCTATACGGTAGTGCAGCTCTGGATTCCCGTGTTCTTTGGGCAGCTTTAACTCCCAGAGGCACCAGGCACTTCGTTGCTGACACCTATCCCCACGATGAAACCGAAGACCATCACTATGAATGCGTTGAACCCCCTTTATATAAACTCGGTCCCCCAGAAGACTTATCGATAACGCGACATTACAACGTCGAGTATGAAGATCCCGCTCCATTGATAGAGAGCTATTCTGACAGAACCGAAGAGTATTTTAGAAACGGCATGGAAACACTGCGCAGGAGCAACAGACCTCTAGTTTCCTCTCCCACTAGGATCGAAAGACCCAATTTACCACCATTGAATCTTCAACCAAGAACTCTTCGCCGTGCACCCCACTCCCGCAGAGTCAGTGATGCAAATAATTCAGAAAAATCGAGCATCTGAACCGAAAATGGCGCGGTATTTTCCGTCGCCGATTCAACCGATATCGATTACGAGTGGTCGATTACGGATTCGAACGTTGATCGACTCGTGTAGAATTTTAAATTGTCATGTCTTATGCCATAAGAATTTTATAATGTAAAATTAACATTATGCCACTATTTTAACAGTCTTACACTAGCATGCGTGTAATTGCATACAACTTACCTTCACCTGATAGGCGAAAGAAAGTCTTAGCATATATATAATTTAAGATGTAGGTAATAGACAGACTTATTATATCTCTACACTTTATAAAAAATTAGTGTTATATTGGCAGAGCTGTAAAATATTAATGCTTTTTATTTTATTTTAGTTGATTGCCAGCAAAATCTAGTCTAATTCTAAATATCTAGTCAATCTAATTGTACAATTATTATCTACAAACTGCTATCTTACTATAAGTACATAACAAATTTGTTTTTATACCATAGGTACTTATAATTTTACTTCTATCAGTTATATGTAGATGCAAATTTAAAAGAAGTAATTGACTTTTATACATTTTAATAAATTATTTTGGCTGCGTAGTCTTTCATGGTTTTATTTATAACGAAATTTGCCATACCCATAAATCTTATAATTCTCGCCCTTTTCTATTTATTATCAATTTGTGTTACAAGAGCAATTAAAAAAAGAACAGAATGCTACCTTAAATTCCTTTGATTTTGTAAGTCAGTATTATTTAAATGATATAGGTATTAAAAAGTACAACAATTTTTAATAAAAAAATTTTTTCTTGTGGCAATTCAATTTAAAATTTGACGTTGACATTGACAACTACTGCCATCGCCGCCGGTGTATCGAGATTAAGGAAGCGTTTATTTCTATTTTCTACTATCTACAAAGTACAAATCAAAATACTACTTATATTTTAAAGCCTTTAAGATCCTAATAAATATGAACTAATAATTTAATTAATATAAATGTTATAATAAGTAACAAACTGTCCACACAAATCTAACAATGGCTGATGAAGTAATAAAACATTCAGTACACACGTTAGTGTTTCGATCTCTTAAAAGATCCCATGATATGTTCCTATCCAACCAAGGAATATTACCTCCCATCGATGAAAAGGCGTAAGTATAACTATTAAAAATGAATGAATACAGTAAAATGAGGCATATTAATTTCCTTCATATTTTAGAGAGAAAATTCTCAAAGGGACTAAAACAAGGGACAGCTATGGTCTCGTGATGGCAGCAGTACAGAAAGCTCAGGCTATCAAACAACAAGAAGTTATGAGTCGTCCTGAAACACCTCTTGATCCAGGTACTAAAAATAAATCTTAATGCTTTGCTTTCCACGAAAAAATTATTGTAGATCATTTGAATTTGATGAAAGCTTTTTTAATTTTGTTCTGTATATTTTATACTCGACTGTCACGTGTAAATCTAAATACTTTCCAATCTATTCACAGATATGGCAGAATCTGCAGCAATAGCCTCTGATGGAGCTATGTTACCTTACAGTGGACCAACACAAACAAACACAGCCATTGCACCCCTACCTCGTAAAGCCCCTGTGATGCCAAGACCCAAGTGGCATGCTCCATGGAAACTCATTAGGGTCATATCGGGCCATCTTGGTTGGGTCAGATGTGTTGCTGTAGAACCAGGAAATGAATGGTTTGCTACAGGTATTCTATTTGTATGTTTTACTTTTGTTCAATATTTTTTAGGTAACTATAACATGCTTAAAAATATACCCACAAAATACTTACATATTAAGCCTACAATTTTACAAATATTAGATCTTATCTTTCATAAATGTTGTTATAGAATTTTCTGTTTTTTAGGTGCTGCTGACAGAGTTATTAAGATCTGGGATTTAGCAACAGGGAAATTAAAAGTTTCCTTGACAGGTCATGTTAGTACAGTAAGAGGTAAGTGCATATTTCACTTGTATAGAAACTAACAGGTTTTTCTAGCAAAAAGAAGCACACAAGTGCAACAAAAAGTTACTAACATATTTTGTATACATACATATATAACAAAAACTGACTATGGTTGAGTGGGACTCCCTCATGAAGGGTTCCCTACCATAATGTATAACAATAGTATGTAATTTTAAGAGTAGTTATTGCCAAAATTGATTATTATCAATATTGAGTAAAAATCATGTTTGTTGTGTTAAAGTTTGTTTGTATTATTAAGAAAAATCGCTTTCTTTTTACCTCAATTTTTAGGATTGGAAGTGTCAGCTAGACATCCATACTTGTTCAGTTGTGGTGAAGATAGACAAGTTAAATGCTGGGATCTAGAGTACAATAAGGTTTGTAATTGTATTGTAATTTTTTAAAACACTGTTATTTATTCTACTGTTTTTTAACAATCTAAATTGAATAGCATAAATCTAATTACAAAAACACTAACTCAAAACAGGAGTTTCTAATTTAGCAACATAAAAAAATGGTTCCAAAGTTAAACTTTGCATTTGGTGATTTTTCTCATCAGGTTATCCGGCACTACCATGGTCATTTATCAGCTGTTTACACGCTGGCTCTGCACCCCCGTCTTGACATTTTAGTATCCGCGGGGAGAGATGCCACCGCGCGTGTGTGGGATATGCGGACAAAAGCCAATGTTCACACGCTTTCTGGACATACTGATACTGTCGCCTCACTCGCCTGTCAAGCTGCTGAGCCACAGGTGAGTTAAACATACTGTTTGTATAGTCCCCCTCCAAATACTAAATCAATATTAGCAATAACTTTCATATAATTAGCACATACATTAAGTGCCATAAATGTTTTGATTAAGATTTTCATAATTGTTTAATTTCAGATTATAACTGGTTCACATGACTCAACAATTCGTCTGTGGGACTTAGCTGCTGGCAAATCAATGTGTACTCTCACAAACCACAAAAAGTCTGTGCGCTCTATTGTCGTACACCCAACATTATACACTTTTGCATCGGCTTCCCCTGACAATATAAAACAGTGGAAATGTCCTGAAGGGAAATTCATACAGAACTTGTCTGGGCACAATGCAATTGTCAATTGTATGGCTGTTAACCCAGAAGGGGTGTTAGTGAGTGGAGGTGACAATGGAACCATGTATTGCTGGGATTGGAGAACAGGATACAATTTCCAAAGATTGCAGGTAGGATGTTAAAAGGAGCAATAAGCATTATAGGCTTAATTTGTTTGTTTCATTTTATTAATTTTTGTGTCAAATCCCAAATTACACATTTTTAACTAATTGAATTTATTATTTCAGTCGGCAGTCCAACCTGGCTCAATGGATTCGGAAGCTGGCATTTTTGCTATGACATTCGACCAATCAGGCTCCCGTCTGATCACTACAGAAGCCGACAAAACCATTAAAATATATAAAGAAGATGACACGGCGTCAGAAGAAACACATCCAATAAACTGGCGACCGGAGATACTAAAGCGAAGGAAGTTTTAATATTGATAAGAATAAAATTTTTATCTTTTCATATTTGGTTTTTGTTGGTCACCATTTCCTTTATATTAACAATCTATTTGGAATTTTTGTGTCTTTTTTATACAAACACATTGTGTGTATGTACACAGTGAAATCCCCAACTGTTTTACTGTACTTAGATTATATTATAATATATCAAAATAAAAGGTGTGTAGCAAGTAATATATTTATTACATAATGGTTTACACATTTTCATAGCAAAATAACTTGTTAAACAATATGCAATTGCATCCAAACCTGGAATGTGTGCACAGCATTTATAAATAAAAAAAAATTAGGTGTAATTTATGGGTTTAGATGTTAAGAGATTTAAATACATCTCAATACAAAATCATAAAAGCATACATATAATCTATTAAAATTTTGAAATAATCAACAAGATTTTTTTTTTCATTTTATAAAATGTTATAAAAAATCATAAATATATATTCACAATCATACATTTTAGTCTATGTAACCAGCATGACTTTAAACACAAAAATAATTACTTTCAGACTTATAAAGCTACAAAATTATCAGTCTAAAGTCAACTTAGCATCATGCCATCATAATAAAATATTGATTTACCATGATTTAAGTTAAAAGCAAATAAAATTAGTAGGCGAATATAAGTTTCTTAAATGTATCATCAAATCAAATTTCATCATCCAGGTCAAATGCTTCTTCCGGAAAATCACCAACTGTCACATATACTGGTTTTACAAAACCCCCATACTTTGGTGGACATGTGAAATATCTCTTGCCATTAACCCTGAAATTAAAAGTTTTGCCAAAATAAAATAAGATCATGCCAACTTAAAATGAAAAATTCTGACAAATTATACTTTTCCATATAAATTATTATATTGTATAGTAGCTGTTGCCTGCAACACTGTCCGCGTGGACTTTCATATAAAACTTTGAACCCCCCTTATAACCCTTTTTTCCAGTTGAAAAGTAGCCTATTATTTATCTCAGGCTCTAGACCATCTGTGTACTATTTTTTCATTACAATCAGTTCAGCAGTTTGGCCGTGAAAGCGTAAAATTATAAAAAGTTTCAACCCCTCGCGCAACCTTTTCGGAGTTGATTAAAAAAAAAGTAGCCTATATCCTACCCTAGGCTTTAGACTATCTTTGTACCAAATTTCGTTCTATTTGGTTCAGTAGTGTTAGTGAGATGGAAAGAAAGACAGACAGACAGTTACTTTCGCATTTATAATATTAGTATGGATTAATTTGTGAGTAATAACACCCAACTTACGATCCATCATTTTTCCCTCTAGGTTCATCATATTGGACTCCAATCCACAAGCCTTTTGCTCCCTCTAATGGACCATTGTAGCGAACTGTAGCCCTGCGGGGAGGCTGAGATGGAACACGAACTTCACACCTAGCACCAACCAGTACTGACTCTGCCAATCTAATAAAAATAAGTATTAAGTTGACTGAGAATAATTTTTTTGAGGTCTGTGGAAAAAATTTATGACATAGAAATTTTATCATTTATACAGCAAATTATTTTTACTTTGCCTCTTCCTCCAATTCTTTTTGTTGTTCTTCTTTCATTTTATTCATTTCTTCCTCATTGTATTTCCCAAGTTTATTGCGCTGTAAGAAAGATCTCAGTGTATCACTTTTTTTCTCATATTCTTCCTCTGAAAGTTTAAACCTAAAAAAGAAATAATGGAATGTATTTATTACAAAGATCAATATCCTTCATTTTTTTAATTTATAATACACACACCGGCACATTTAGGGGAACACAGTAAAAAGTGTCGTTTTTTCAATGAATTTATTTTTAATTTCTTTTTGGTCTTCAGAAACACATCACCTTGCCTTAAAATAACTAAATTAAATCATAATAAGTTACAAATTAGCCATTTTAAAGAAATTAAACGGTAATTACGAAAATTTGTAATATGAGGCACTAGGAGTGTGAGATTTTAAATTGATTTTTTTACAAAACTAACTAAAAATTCTGAAAATTAATAACGTGTGTTGCCTCCACGGGCTCTTATGAAAGCTTGGATGCGATTTTCCATGCTCGTAATAAGGCCATCGATCATTGATTAAGGCAAATTATTCCACTCTTCCACTAATGCCTGTTTAAGTTCCTCAACATTCCTAGGTGCTAGATTTCACTGTCGAACCCTTCTTCCCTGAATGTCCCAGGCATGTACCATAGGGTTCATGTCTGATAATCGCGCTGGCCAGCTCATTTAACTAATGCCAACCTCATTCAGGTAGGTATTCACGATACACGCAGTGTGGGGGCGCGCGTTATCGTGTATGAGAACAAAATCTGCGCCTAGGAATGGGGCAAAAGGCATGACATATTGTTCTAAGATCTCTCTTACGTATCGCTGTGCAGTGAGAGATCCGTTTTCAATAAGCACCAAGTCTGTGCGAGCTCCCAAACATATGCCACCCCATACCATTACTGATCTTCCACCATATGCCACTGTTTCTCTGAAGTTCATTTGGTTATACCGTTCTCCGCGATATCTCCACATCCTCTCCAATCAATCCACGAAATTAACACAAAAACGGCTCTCATTGGTGAATAAAACGCGACTCCACTCACTTGTCCAATCTCGGTGAGAACGGGCGAATGCTATCCTTGCCACGCGATGAGCTGTCTTGAGTTTAGATGCCTTTGATGGCACATAAGAGCTTAATCAAACTTCATTAAGATGCCTCCTAACTGTTCGTACACTAACATTAGCGTAACGGACCTCAGCCAATTGATTTTGGGTCTGAATCGCAGTCTGTCGGCGATTCCTCAAAGTTTGCAAGGTGATGAAACGGTCATTTACGGCGCTTGTAGCTCTATTTCTGCCTTGTCCTCGTCTCCGCACGTATGATCCTGTCTTCCTGTAGCGTTGAACAACGCGTTGAACAACCGAAGTCGATACACCCAAAGCTCGACTTACTGAGCGGTAGGTATGCCCCTCTTCGATCATGGTTACTTCCCTAGCCACTGTTGTTGCTGGTAAAACACTCATTTCGTTTCGGGAATGTGTACACAATTCAAAAATAAACAGTACAATGAGCCACAGTCATTATGCACAGGACCCAACAAAGTCCTTATCAGAAGCAATTCTAACACTAAGTGTCAACATATTCTTTAATGACCATAAAAACAATTCTCACACTTGTGAATGAGAAATTTGTGCTCAAGTGTAGTTCTAGAGAGGATAGTAATATATAAATAATAACTACTTGTCAAAATATCGGAAGGTATTGAAAAAAATCTACTTTTTATTTGTGTTCCCCTAATTGTGCCGGTGTGGAATAAAAAAAATGAATTGCCTACCTTTCAGCACTATCAGTGGTATCAAAATCTTTAACAAGAGAAAATTTGTCAATGACATGTATTCTCATACCATCGTCAACAGGATACGAACCAAGCAGTGCATTATCACTATCGATATCACAAAGGAAATTGTTTTTATTGTCGTAAAGTTTTAATTTCATTGTTTGCGCTGAACCTCCAGTCACCAGTTCCAATTTTGTCTGGAAAGATAGTTTAAAAGATAAATTGAATTGCCAGTTTTAGCTTTTATGGTTCATACGATTTTTTTTAGAATAATATAAATGATAATAACCTTAAATTCTAATACTGTGATAGCTTTTTTAAACCTACGTTCCACCGCCGGCGCATCGGGACTATCAGATTTTGTTATATGAACATTTACAAAGTCCTGAGTTATTACTTGAATACCTTCCATATTAAAATTATATTTTTTTAACTTGTTATTGCAATTGAATCGATTATTGATACTAGATAGTAGATATATTTTTCACTGTTTGACAAAACAAAACCTGCGTCTTGACTCCAGAAATGACAGAGTACAGACGCGATTATCATACGTCAATGTTAGCATTAGCAGTTAGCACCAAAGACTATACAACAAATAGTATACGTCATAATTATTGTATTGTATATTTCCTCGTAAAATTCACTGAATTGTAATTGTTTAAGCGTGCTTGTTTTGTGGTTTTAGGTAAGAAAATGCGAAACAAATTAGAAAAGTATTCCTAAGTGCTTTGTCCCACGGTTTTACAATGTAGTAGTCACAGAAGTATAACGCCACTGATAGTTCCTTATCCTTATTTAATCGATGAGCTGCAAGCAATGATACTCTTATAGTTAATAGATATGTTATACACCTACAAATCAACCGAAAAAAGTGTTCTGCAAAGCCGCGGCTGCACACATACATACAAGTCAAAACGATAGAGTAGAAATAAATGAGGAAACCAACAGGAAAAAGATATAGTCCTAGTTTTTCAATTATACCGCATTATGCGGAATGCTATTGCAACTGATAAACTAGGATTAAGTTTGGTTAGTTGCGCGTGATTTCACCGGCAACCAATGACCTAAAGGGAAGACGTCCTAATTAGGATGTTTTTGCGTCTTCAATATTTTGTCTATTTAATACTAGCTGTGCCCGCGACTTCACCCGCGTAGTAGTGACTTTGGGCAGCATTTTTGAAAATGCCTAACTCGCACCAACAGTTCAGCAAGTTCAACGTGATTCTTTAAATTCCTATAATTCTTTTATTTATAAACCGATTGACATGAATTAAACACTAAATGTTAAGTGAAGCTTACCACAATAAATAATTGAAAACCCCGTCTAGACAGGATAAGCAGTTTCTGAGATTAGCGTGCACAAACAAACAGACAAACAGACAAAAATTCAAAAAAATATTATTTTGGGTTCAATTGCGTTAATAAAGGTCTCCTATAATATTTTTTCTCATATATCTACCATGTACAGACAGCGACTTCTTACGTTTTTATTATATGTATAGATGATTACATTGACTCGGTATTCTGACTGACTGTAATGTAGGGACTGCCAGAAATATTCCACGTCTAATTTTATTTTTGAGGCATCATGCGAGTTGAGTTTAGTTGAGTTCTGCAGTTGCTTAAGTTATTATATTTTAGCAACAAAACGGTTACTTAAACTTAGATGACATATTAATATTTCTATTAGTTTTAAAGCTTAGAAATCTATGAGAAAGACCAGCACAAAATAAATTATATGGTCGAATTACCTCCGCCTTTTTTTTAAGTTGGTTAAATAACTTCATGAAAATAGACTGTTTTCATAGTTTTAATTATAAGATTAAAGTTAAGTTGCTTTATTGCACCGGATAATATGCTGAAATGGAAACAAAAAAAATAACAATGTGTGCAAAGACACTTCGACGAGGCGACATGTTTTCATCCCCTGCCTCCTGTTTTACAAACAAAAATCACATTGAATTTTAAAATTATTTATTTAAGCACAAATATGACAAACATTTAAGCATGCAATTTAAATTCATAACTACACAATCTAACGTGTTCCTGAATATATTCATAAATCAAGCCCACTAATAAAATTTATAACAATCATTATAAAATAAAATTTATATTTTATACCACGTGAAATAGTCCTAAATAATTAGGTAAATCTTAAAAGTAAATGAAGTTGTCGAATTGTGTTAGTATCTATAATATGATGATTTACATGAAATAAAAATGAAATCTACCCTCACCAAGATAATATACAAAAACAAAAATTGACAATGGATCAATCATAAAAGAAAGCCTATAGGTTACAAGAATTAAACAGTGATCTTAACACCTGTTTGATATCCTATTCATTTATTGCTATTTATTAGAAGATAAGAATCGAAGAATCCATGGTTTTAAGTATCCAAATTTTCTTCCATTTCCAGTGATGATTTGGGTGACACGAGCGTCGCCGAGGCCTTTGCACACATTGCTAGTGATATAATTATTATGTTGCAATGGATTTATACATAATACAAATAAACGCAATAATAAAAACTCCATTGCGACATAAGTAAAAAAATCATAATCACCCGTCAACAACAATTATTATAACATTTTTTTGCCCAAGAGGCATGAAAGTAAATCTATGTTTATATTTTGATATTTTTTAGATATGATTTGTGAAGTATTAAAATTGTTGTAGGCGTGCGTGTTTGAATGTATGTATCAACATAGCAACCGTACCTGGCCCGGGTCGCTCGACTTGAACGCCCGGGCGGGTTCCTCTTCACCGCCGCAGAAACAAAACACCAATAAGGCACTCGGTATTTATTTGAATCGTATATTGTATAAAATTATCTTTGGCGTTATAAATCTGCGTAAATTCAATAATAGCTCACCAGTGCTACCAGATCGTACAATACAAATTTTGTATGTCATTTTATGACTTCATAATTTGTATCTTGAAATTTTTGTAAACAACGTTTGGTTTTTAGGAACAAGAAACTTAATAAGTTTTTTGGATATGGCGCAGTTTTTTGAGCTGGCAGCACTGCGTAGCCGTGCGTAGACGTCGGGCCCGAACGCGTCACCCGAATCAGTTCCACTGAAAATATCCAGCTTTTCTCCACCGGTGTCAGAGGTCACCTTCGTTGCTTTCAACAGGTTTACTTTCTGTATCTTCTTCTATTTGTTCACTTTGATTATTTTGAGTCACTTTTTCATTAAATATATCATCAACTTTGTCATTATTCTCTGATAAAATATTTTGTTTTGAGACTGTTTGTACTTCTTCTTCTTCTTCTTCTGGAGCGATTGAAAAACTAGTATCTATAGCGTCGTTTGCATCATAAAGATTAGCCGGCTGACTAACTTCTTCGGTTACATCTGCACTATTTTCACTGTTCCCATTATTCGATTTCGACTCGTGGTCGCACGAGTTATCTAAATCACCGTCATTTGCTATGTGACTTTCATCATTTTCTGTCCTGTCTGTTTCATGATCATTATTTTCTAAGCTACATTCTTGAGGTAAACTACTACCTTCCGATTCTATAACATTATTTTCATTTTCTATTTCTTTATTTTCATTATCTACATTATTTGTGTCTGTACTTTGTTCACTAGGTTGTTCACATTGACTAACTTCAACACTATTATTCTGAACGTCTGTTTGCTCTGATTCTTCGTTGATGTTAGTAGTTTCTTCCGCGGCTCCCCATCTAGACTTTCTATCTTTATCTCTTCTCGGATTTCGTTCCTCGCGGGGCTTGACCCTCTCTCCCCTCTCGTCGTGACTTCTTCTCCTATCATTTCTAAATCTTTCCTCGTGCTCGCTACTTGTAACGCTTCGCCTATCTCTTCTTCTATCGTCCCATTCGTTTCTTCGATCCCACTCTCTGTCTCTATCTCTATTCCAACCCCTATCAAATTGTTCGCGATCTTCAAATCTCCTGTTTCTTTCAAAGAACTCGGGCGGTCCATCGAATCTTGGTCCATCAAACGGTCTGTCACCCTCGTACTGCCTAGGGCCGTCGAACGGCGGACGAGGTCCATCAAAGTGCGGTCTTGGACCATTGAAAGGTGGCCTTGACCCATCAATTGGGGGTCTGGATGCGTCGAATGGCGGCCGGGGACCGTCAAATGGAGGCCTCGGTCCATCAAATGGTGGACGCGGTTTAGGACCATCAAACGGATGTCGGGGCCCATCAAATGGAGGTCTCGGTCCGTCAAAAGGTGGCCTCGGGCCATCAAAAAGCGGTCTGGGACCATCGAAAGGCGGCCTTGGTCCATCGAAAGGTGGCCGCTTATCGAAAGGCATTCTATTAAATGGTGGTCTTTCGAACATAGGTCCAGGACCACCTTCGAATGGTGGTCGTTCAAATGGAGGTCTATTGAATGGAGGCCCCATATTATTAAATCTAGGTCCAAAGGGACCCGGTCCTCCGGGACCTTGTTCCATCCATGGTCCTGAAATGATACATGTAAGACTGTTATGTAATATATTTTAAAGACCGATCCTTGTTTTAGACTAAAATCAGACTCAAAGAGTAATATTTCATTTTTAAACATTTTCTATTATTCGGTCTAAAAGAACCAAAAATTATTGCATACCTCTGACAGGCGCTCTTATCGGAGGTCCTCTCATTCTTAATTCTGCAAATTAAAATTTGCTAGTATTAAAATTGTTCAGAATGTATGTTGCGCCTATACAGAGGTGTACTTTAATGGAATCAGGTGCTTTATATCAATAACTAGGCGCGCCCCTCGTTTTTGAAGTTAAGCTTCACAATGGCAGAAGAATTTAACCCATCGGTCCAATAGTTTAAGCCTTTTCTATGTAAAGAAAGAGTTAAACATCCCAATTATGCGGCGAAAAATTATTAAACAATCTCCTAAAGCAAACTGTTAACATATTTTTTATGAAGTAGAAATATACAATATACATACATAAACATATACATCAATATACAATACAATAGTACTGACCAGCTCTAAACATGGGCGCCATTTGTCTGGGCGGTGGCAGTTGAGTCCAACCACCTTCGTTATCGGATGCATTTTCTCCCCCTGTAATACATTAATAGAAATTGAAAACTTATTGATAAAAGTCAAAACAAAACACATACATTTTAATAATTATAGCAACAAGGTGGGTAATATGCACATTTTTTTAATGTTTTAAACGTTTCTATAAGTCTTCCAATTATTTTTACACCCTATAATAAATCTTTTTGTAAAGCACTTTACTTTAATAGGTCATAAGTCATTACGTTTTAAAAATCCAAAGACATTTCTTACCATTAATTGGCATGCTATTCATGTCGTTCTCTTGCTCAAGTCCCTCCAATTCTCCTTCAACTACTGCGTCGTCTTCTTTTTCTTTCCCGTTAGCCATTTCCCACAGCCTCTCTTGTAAACTCTTTTCGTTAACATTGCTCATTGGCTCATTGCTTCGCGGCGATTTCTCTCTATTTCTTTCCCTTTTATAAATGCATCAATATAGCTTATTCAGATATAGTAAATAGTAAATTATAATTACTATAGCTAAGTATGTTTAAAAGAATTATATGTATGAAATTACAACGAAATATTTATGTGAGATGTTTAATAATTATATATTATGTTTGTATTACAATCACGGCATCTTTGATTGTTTTCACTTGTTTCACACTTATATTTCACTGCTACATTTTATTATAATAACTTATAAAAAAATTTCAATGTATTATGTAGTACTAGTAATGTTTAAACCGATTTTAAAACATCATTTTAATAATGTAACATCCAATTAGTTTGGCTGGCTCTTAGTCCTTGAAACAACTAAATTGTTTTCGATTTTCGGTTTTACGCATATAAAACCGTGGGATCCATTCATTTATTTATGTAACAATAATTGTAAATACAATGCTAGTAAAATAAACTTACTGGTTGTTCCCACCATCCCTGTTGAACCGGTCGCGGTCACGATCACGGTCGCGATCTCGGTCACGGTCGCGGTCACGGTCGCGCCGCTCTCGTCCGCGGTCGCGGTCACGATCCCTGTCCCGATCGCGACGGTCGTCGCGTTCCCTATTGTAAAAGAACATTTTTTAAAATACATAGTATAAAACAAAATCGTTTTTTTCTGTCTGTCTATGCGGTTTCATGCGGTTCTTTTTTAATCAGATAGTTAATAAAAATGCGGGGTATAATGCATAAATGCGAGTAACCACAGGGCGTGGCTAATTTGCTATAAACATATGATGAGAAGGAAGACGGAAGACGCTTAGTATAGCGTGGATCTCTTTACTTTTCTTAACTAGCTTTTCGTACAACTAAGCGAAACACTTGTTTTTCTCTTTAAGTTAAGTTTCAGATGTTTAAAAAACAAATATACCTCTCTCTTTCCCGTCCGTCCCGTCGCTCCCTATCCTGTCGTCGGTCTCTGTCTCGCCCGTCGCGGCGGTCGCGATCGCGTCTATCTCTGTCTCTGTCGCGATCGCGGCGATCCCTATCTCTGTCTCGATGATCGTCGTCCCGTTTGTCATCGTTTGGCGGTTGGCTGCCAGCGAAGGGATCTGGGTTGAAGCCGGGAGGAGGCTCCGCACTGTTGAACAACGGCGGAGGCTTCGACATCAACGCTTGTAGCTGGTAAAACAAAATGAAATTAAAGCATGGTTAGTTGCCATTATTCTCATTATCACTAAACTGGATATACTATGCATATACCAAGCACCCAGTCTTTTCAGAGGAACAACGTAAAAAATATAACAAGTTAAAAAGATAGAAGCTTTGAAAAAATGTTAATTCCTTAAAAAATATTCTTCTAACAAATTTTATTAATTTATTAACCTGATCAGGCAACATGTTTGTGGGCACATTGTCATGCATATGCATGTCAGATTGTGTGATGGCTTCCGGCATATTGTCTTCTGTGTCTAACTCCATTGCATCATCATCTGCACTCACTTCTGTGTTGGCCTGTTGCAGCTGTTGTAGTTGTTGTTGCTGCTGCTGCTGTTGTTGCTAGATAAAAAATTAATTCATTAGTATTTTTCAGGGCAAAAAAATAATTCCTAACATGTATTATACTAATAAAAAAACAACTAGGTTCAGTGTATTTTTCATTGTCAATTCTCTTAAGAATATTATTCTATCATAATTTTTTTTTGTTATTTATAAAACATATTGTGGTTTTAAATGAATCACATTGTGTTAAGTTTTTTAAAACAATAATCAATTTCAATCTTATATACATATTATGTACTTTAAGAAGTCAAGTGAGAACTAGTTAATAACTAGCGACCCGCCCCGGCTTCTCTCATATTATGATGCCATCTTAATCCATCGATATCCTATCTTTTAAGTTGGATCAAACTTCACACGGTGATCAAATTTAATTGAAAATCCGTTCAGTAGTTTAGGAGTAAATCGCGGACAAACAACTTGACACGTAATTTATATATATTAGTAATAGCCGCTCCCCGCGGTTTTATCCACGCAGTTCCCGTTCCCGAGGCAATACCGGGATAAAAAGTATCCTATGTTTTAATCCAGGGTATCTATCTACATACCTACTACAACTAAACCGTTTTGTTGTGAAAGAAAGACAAACATACAGACAAACAGAGAAACACACTTTCCTATTAATAATATTAGTATGGATAATAGGGTATATGCATGAAATTTTTTTATTATTTTAAACGTTTCTATGAATCATTACATTACCCAAAAAAATACAGGTACACAATAAAAAGGGTTATTGTTGATACAATATATTATGATTAATATACTAGTTTTTGTTGTTGTGAAGACCATTTCAATGTAAGTAACACATTTGAGTTTCGATAAAACACCTAAGAAAAGGCTTTGTTTACTAGATTTCAACAAAAACAACTTATTTAGAAATTTTACATTCTGAAATTATTTTAAACTTTATACTTATGTTTAAACTATTTCTGCATTTCAGATTAATAAGGACACAGCAAATTATATACAAAACAGAATAATGACATTAAATTATAAAAAAAGTGACTTCAAAATTTAAAAAAGATGTAGTACCATATATATCAAACAAGAGTAGACAAACACTAGTTTGTAAAGGTAATAAGAAGCAGACCTGAGCAGCAGACCTTATGATTGTAGAAAATTGTGGCTTCCATTATCTTTTACCTCCTCTGAAAACAGTTATGGGAGATCAGGGTTTAAAGGATTTGTTATGATTGTTGGTCAACAAAAACTGTACACAAGTTAGACCACCAAGAATACCCATAGTGCTAAAGAGGGAGTTAAGCAATCAAAATAAATGGCCGCTTTCAGGATTCATTCATGTGTAAGCGGTAAGCGGACTTAGAGAATTTAATATGTCACTGCCGCATGCATGTATTGACCATCACTTGGTAGGCACCAAGTGCTGTGGATAGTGAATGATGTTATGATAACAGCTTGTGGAATAATTATTTGACTGGATGTGTTAATAAAAAAGTAATTTACATATAAAAATTGTGTTTTATTTACATAATAATGGAAAAACAGTATAATACAAAAAGTGTGCACTTATTTAAGATTTCTTCACAAAATTCTTTGTCATACAGCTCATTGACTATATGACAAGATGATTTATCAAAATCACTTGCTGCCACACAGAAGTCCTTTTTTATTGAAAGAATGCATTTGCAGCTACACTTGTGCCTTATACAGATAACAGATAGGTATATTATTATCATTATGTATTCACTTATTGCTTTATTGGTATATGGGCACTTCACCTCTATCACAAATATTATTGTTCAATCACTATCAAGTGAAGCTCCCAAAATAGGATACTGTGAATTTAATTTTAGACGACATTTATTTTTTCATATTTTCAACATGTTTTATAGCCTGACTGACTTTCCAGTAGTAGACTTCTTTTTATTGGTTCAGTTTCTTTATATTTATTAGCCCCCATTAATGTTTTGGTTAAAGCACCTTGAAATTTTTGCCATTGAGATTCTTCATGAGTCTTTGTGGCAGTAATGCAAGCATATTCGCAATAAGCTTCTTAAATATAGATAATTTTCTCTCTGACGAAGAAGCCATCCTTCGCTTAGCTCCTTAGCTTTAATATATTTTCTTCAAATAGTATTCCACATTACAGCCATGCTAAAAAAGCAATAGAATGTTTACAGCCACTTGAAACAAGATAATTTTGATTATTCTTACTTTGTAAATAATTTGCAGTATAATGATCTAATATTTTGATATAATAGCCAATAGTTGGTAAAGTTCAAAAGTACACAGAAATATTATTTTTGCATGATTATAAATATTGCTTTGTAGGAAATATTTACCCAAATGAGCTGCATAATCTTCATATTGCTTAGACAGATTATGTTCCGCATAGCTATTACATTGTAATACTTTTGATGGATATTATGCTCTGGTGTTTTTTAACCTTTACAATGCATATATCTTGTTCTCTGTTTACTTGCACATATCCAATAGCGGAATCTTCATATGATTGCCTTTCAGATCTGTACAGAAATAATAAGGAGCTGTAAATTTTAGGTTATAAAATAGTATATTGTTATTAATCTTTTGATTTCATATATCATTGTTATTATGTAATGTTATATTATAAAAACAAACATTTATT
>JADANM010006502.1:4401989-4433790 GCA_026213755.1 Eurema hecabe
TATGTAGCCTAAAGCCTTCCTCGATAAATGGTCAATTCAATAAAAAAGAATTTTTCAATTCGAACCAGAAGATCCTGAGATTAGCGCGTTCAAACAAACAAACAAACTCTTCAGCTTTATATATTAGTATAGATTATAGCTGTCTATTTTAGGTAGAAATAATATTAAAATATTGAAATATACCCTGGCGGCGGCATCCTAGGTACTGGCAGAGGTATACTGGCTGGTGGAGGTCCAGTCATAGCCATGCTGTTGGGTGGTAAATTTTGTATGGCAGCCATGTTGGTTAAGCCGTGTAGTTGCCCCGCTCCAGGCAGGAGCATACCAGCACCTGATACTGGGGGTAAACCACCGAGCATTGGGATCTCAGACATCGATTTCGGTATTATCTGTAAAGGGATAGTTATATTACAAATTGAAATATTAGTACAAAAAAAGAATCATCAAAATCGGTCCACAAATGACAAGTTGTGCCTGAACATAGTCACTTAGAAACTTCGTCCTTTTTTTAGTCTTCCAAGTAGTATGTTTTTGGGTTCACAATACAAATATCTGTTTGTATAGAAAAATTCTATTATAATGAAATTATTCTATCATTAATTATTAAAAGGACTATGTATTTTATAAGAAAAGTTTACAATACTAGGTACTAGGTAGTATATAAAAATAAGAATAAGATATTTTGGTCAGTTCTTTCAATATTTAGAAGGCATAGTGCCTGCACTGCACCAAGGCTATGGTCATGCTAAGTATACACTTGTAGCGAGTATACACTTACTCGTGGAGGAAGCCAGGGGGGCAGTGTTTCCTCGTCTACAGCCCCGCCTTCTTCGAGCGCGTCCAGAGACAATGCACCGAGCGCCCAGCGCGCGTGCAGCGCCGTCCACGGCAAGTATGCGACTCCCAATTCCGCTTCCCAGTAGTCCTTCCACTCGCGGCCTTTCACGCCCTTGCCTGCCGCCCACGCTACCTGCAATTATAATAAACTTTTGATTCTATTCAAATAATATAATTAAATTAAAAAATAATAGAATACACATAAACTCTCTTCTTGAAAGTGATGCAAAAATATGTGTCTGAAGTTAATGAAAATCAGTTGCCTAGTTTAAAAGAAGCATTCTAAGGACTCTTATGCATACATAGAAGAAAGCAACTTTGTTCGATATGATGTAATGATATGTGTAAATAATAGCATTCTGCATTAGTAAATACTATTTAAACAGTCACTTTCAGTAAAATTGAAGGCACAAGCATCCACAGATACAGGCATTACAATTTTAATGTGTTTATCACATTGTTAAGTAAAAATCTGAATAGTTTAGCTTCTTCAAAATACAAACCCAAAAAATAAAGATATTACTTTATACTTACTGTAATTTCCTTTGAATGCAGTTTATGCCTATCCAATTTTTGTTTTGCCCTTGCCGCATCCCTCCTTCGCTCCATTACTACGAACGCACATCCTCTTGGAGGTACAAGATCCACCGACACCAAGCCACCAAACCCTCCAAACAAATCTGATAGTTCCTCTTGGGTTGCAAGTTTGGATAGATGTCCCACCCATAGAGTTGTACTGCAAACTAATTAAAGGCATATGTTAAAAATATAACTTTGCTTGTAGTAAGTATACATACTATAATTTCTAACATACTAGCAACCAGCCCCACCTTCGCACACATGTATGTATAATACATATTGCTTTCCTCTTAAATCACTCTTTTTATTTAAACATATGTTGCGTACTTTTACGTACTTGAGATTACATACTTGAGAGAGTGAATCTTAACATTATATTGAGAACAAATATTGTAACTATTGTATAACTGATCTTTTTATATAATGTGTACTAGCTGACCCATGCCCACTTTGTTGGGTATAATGTTAAATATCCTTTTCGGTTTTTTATATATCCTAGGACACTTATAGTCCGGTCAATTTAGACAATTGAAATAAAGAAAATTCCGACAGAGCCAAATCTTCGTAGAGACCTTAGGTTTACCACAAGGAATGAATTGTCAAAAGTCCCCATCAGTCTCATGTGAGCTTAGGGACTTATTCGGGGCCTAAGTTAGGTTATTTAAAGGTTTTTGGATTTTTTTCGAAAATGGTAAGTTTTATCGAAAAAGTACCCTAGAGCAAAGTTGTAGATCTTAAAATTCTCTATAATAATGGACTTTATGATTTTTCTCTAAGACCCACTATTTCCCAGATATTGCGCATGTAAGAATCATGTTTTACTTAGTATGCACACATATGCCACGTATACATATTTAGGTACGCAAGCAAGCAAAAATGCCTAGTCATATCTCTTTTATGTATACATTATACTAAAAAAAAAATTTATTGCATAGATACGTATAGATATTTAACATTTGTAAATATACGAAACAAAAACACGAAACAAAAAGGAAGTCCAGCTATCTTGTCTTCCTCCAACATTGGCATCTGCTACTCAACATTTGTTTTTATATTTGTATTTTCTTTATTTGATCACTATTTTTATGTCTAAATTGACCGGACTATTAGCAATAATGTGGCTTTGTATTGGTGAAAGAATTTTTTAAATTGGTTCAGTAGATGCAATTTAACAAACACACAAACTTTACTTCTTTATAATATTAGTATAGATTAATACCAAAAAAAAATTAATCAAAAATATTATAACCCTTGATGTTACATATATTTTTTTATTAATATTTCTTTAAAACTTACCACTTAAGTTCTCCTTTTTTATAGGTGGCAATCCCTTTTTCTCTCTTTCTCTCTGTTTCTCCTTTTCTGCCTCCCTCTCTTTGTAACTCTTCTCTTTATCTTTATCTCTGAAATTATTCGGTTTACATACTTTAGTTTATAGTAGGATGAAACATATAATACAGGAAAATTTTTTTGTAGTCAATTTGGCAGATCCTGAATTTTCCCACCTATCACATTATTAATTAGTATAAGCCCTGCACTTTAAACTAATAACATAGCTGCGTCCTGAATCCTGATACTTTAGCAGAAAAAAATCCGTATTCAAACGTAATGATAAAATCCTTGCTTGTCAGAATTTATAAGATTACTAGCGATCCGCCCCTGCTTCGCTCGGATATATTATGCATTTAATAAATTGAGATGTAAGCTATCCTACCTTTAAAATTGGATCAAAGTGCACATGGTGTGCAAATTTAATTTTAAATCGGTTCAGTAGTTTAGGAGTCAATCGCAGACACGTAATATATATGTATTACGATGGTTGAGATAAGAAAGTAAGTATATTTTATAGAGGTACACGATAAGCTATGAAGAACTATGCAAACAAAGAGCTAAGTATAATTTAACTTATATTATTTATACCTGTCTCTATCTCTATCGCGGTCTCGTCGTCTGCGAGGTGAGCGGGAGCGTCTTCGTCTTCTAGGAGATCGCGATCCTCGTCGACGCGATTTTGGTGATGGACTCCTGTAAAACAATTCATTAATTACTTTGCTATTGTAATATATTTTTTTTTATTTGAGTTCTGTTACACATATATCAAGAATTTATTTAAGGAAAAGGGGTAACTTATAAGATGTTCAAATGATGAAAAGTACATACAGGCAATTTTTGCACCTGTAATTGAAGCTTAGTGAGATTATTTTCACCGAAAATGAGCTTATCATTTTAATAATAATTCTTACCTAGAATCATTTGCATCAGGAATTTCAATAACTTGTGGTCCAGAATCCACAAATTCAATGTCAGACTCATTTGCCATGTCGTCTTTGTTTTCTGTTTGTTTGGTAGGTTCATTCTGTCCACCCTACATATAAAACATTTAATAAATTATTGTGTACTCATTTTTTATGTTATTATAAAATTTATTTAAGTAACAAAAATATACTAACTAGAAATGGAGGACCTTGATTTTGGTTTTGCTGCATTTGTAGGTCAGTCATCATTGGCATTAAATTCTGTTAAAAATAACAACACAATTTCATTTTACTAGTACCTCAAAATTGTGAAATAAATAAAAGAATATATTTATTTACTTACAGGTATTTGCATTCCAGCAACTAATTGCATTTGAGCTTGTAAACTTTGCAATTGCCTCATTATCTCCGGATTTGTTAATATACTGAAACATAATTAAGTAATGTTATGATTAAAGTACTTTTAATAAATACCTTAAAAATTATAAAGCACCATATTTTGGTATTACAAATAATTTTAAATACTCAAAACACCTACAAATATTAAACAGTTATGTTACATTACAACAAATTATTGTTTAGATAATATTATAATTTATAACAAACCAAAATACAAACCTTCCTAATGCATCAGCAGGATTATGGCTTTGATGAGTGGGTTGAGCATTTTGTGCATGTTGACTATGTTGCAAGTTGTTTTGTGTGTTATGCGAATTCTGTGTATGATTAGAATTATGTTGAGGTGGTGGACTTGAGTCTGCAGCAGGAGTATCATCTCCACTCTCATATTCAAAATCATTGAGTAACTTGCGATTGAATTTGGCTGGTGGTGGGCCAGATGACTGATCCTGAAACTATTGCATAAGGTGTTAATAATCTAGAAATAATACAAATGGCAATTACTATATGCACTACCATAATAAGTAAATAGAAATAAATAATTCCTATAAAAAATATGACATAAATACATATTTGCATGTCTTGTGTTTTTACAGTGGACTGACAATTATTTTCTGATATTGAACGGAATAAATTTCTGTCATACAACATCTTATACATCTCTTCATACATCCAAATATGTATATTCAATTAAAATTTAAATGAGAATACATTCATTGCTTTATTTAAGAGTGAATTGTTGTTTACCTGATCTCCCATTGGTGTAGAAGAATGGGGCGTGTGCTGGGATGCAGGACCCGGAGAAATTTTGTTATCTGATGCATTATGAGTAATGTTTAAAGTACTTCCTAAAATATACATTTCAAGATAACGAAGTGCAAAGTTAATTCAGAAATCAAATTAAATATTGTTATGAAAAAAAGAGCAAAACTTATTTAGGAATGTTGAATTACCATTAGCAGTATTATTTTGCTGTTGCTGTATTTCTTGATGCAGAGGATGGTTAGGGTCTGCCATGTCTAATAATGGTTGAATCACATCAGGACCAAACACATTGTTCTTTTGCCAAAGATTGAGTACTCTAATAATGTTACGCTAAAATCAAGGTAATTAGGTTTATTAAATAATACTATCATAATATGTAAAAATTAAGTTAAAAGCTACTCATATATTAAAGCTATGTAATCCTTTATTTTAATATTTTTCTGTGCTTACTTTCGTTTTCATTTTTATCTGTATTTTAATTGAATGATATTTTAAATTTAGGACACAATGATGTCACAATCATATAAGGAATTTTTACATGTGTTAAACACACAAATTTTTTTAAAAGTAATTGTTCGATGTATAACTTTAGCAGAGTGAAATTCGGCTTATGTCAATATAATAATTTATCAGAATCAAGAATATAACCTACAACATATACTTTATATAACAAACCTTATCTTCTGGGGGGCATCTGAATAGATTAGCAAAAGTTTGTTGCATATTCTTAGCGAACCTCGGAGCAAATACATCTTTATCTTGTCCAAATTGATGTCTTGACTGTCTTACGATAGAATCTATCACATACAGACCCGGAACTTTATATTCAGGTTTGCACTTTTGAATAAACTTTTCGACACTGTGTACAACGTGCTTATAAAACTTTATCGCCTTTATAGCACCTCTTGTTATAGCACTCATTTTTGCCTTTGATATCGGAGGCTTATTTTCGTACAACCCGGATAACTGTAAGAAAATTTTGAGTAAAGAAGATGCCACGGAAAACGTAAATTTTGATGAACTCTTTGCACCATTACCTCCGCGTTGAACGCCTTCACTTCTGGTTTATCCATTTTTACAGTTTATTTACTATAACTTAAATTAAAACTAAATTATCTATTAGAACTATTAATTAATATCAATGTGAAATAAAATCATTTTCGTGAGCACATCAACATGCTCAGAATTACAAAATGGCGTATGAAGAATTGCCATTGTCATAATTATTCATGTATATTTTTGAACTATGTGAACTACAGACTATATTGTATTTTTAAAATATTAATAATTATATACTAATAAGACTGAAAAGTGTAGGTCTCACAAAAAAACCATTTAAATGCATAACTATACCTATTTGGAAATATATTGTAACGTATAATGTAGTGTTATATAATATTTTATAGTCTTTCTTTAATGTCAGTCATAAGTCAAGTTACAACTTACAAGTATCTAACAATTTAACAAAATACAAATCACATAAAACGTAGTGAATAGTGATTACAGTCTCTTTGATACAAATGTTACCTACATTACTTGCAAAGTTGTACGACCCGTAAAGGCTCGTAAAAAATTATAACATATAAATATTACCAGGCCACTAGCTTATCGTTATTCAATAATCGATGCTTTTTCTCCATAATCTAACAACAAAAAGGCTCTCCGTGCATACTAAGTGTTATAAAACTTCAGTAGAAGCAACTTGGAAATTGCGATACGATGGCTGACGAATATGCTGCAGTAAAACGTGGTAAATTAGTTTTAAAAGGAGATAAACCTAAGTAAGACAAGTCTGATATTAAATATTTTTCGGTTGGTTTTAAATTTATTTAATAAAATAGTTTTACGTTATTCTCAGAGCCAAGAAACGCAAACACAGAAATAAAGATAAATTAGAAGAATCTAAAGAAGACCAAGACTGCATAAAACATGGTAACTGGTGGAAAGTAGATAGAATTGAAGATGTGACTGGGCCTATTTCCATTGAATTTGGAAATAATTCATATATATCGGCTCTCGACAATGGCTTGTTTACGTTAGGTGCTCCGCACAATGAAGGCAATGGGCCTTCACCTGAGGAAATTTTCACAGCATTTCCAGCGGGTGATAATAAATTTGCTCTTAAATCTGGATATGGAAAATATCTGGGAGTGTCTAAAGACTGTGTAGTGACTGGAAGATCTGATGCTGTTGGGCCCATGGAACAATGGGAGCCAGTTTGGCAAGATGGTAATTAATTTTCCTAAAATTTTACTATGCCAATTCTTAAAATATTTAAATTTTAAATGTGCGATTGTGTTTACGTATAAATTGTATGGTTTGAGATAACTACTTTAATCCATTGAATCTTCATAATGTCCTAAATGAATTATTGAGTGAACTTGTATTTTTTTAACTTCTACTAACAGGCAAGACGGCAATATTAAGTTCAATAAACAAGTTTATGTCAGTAAATCCTGAAGATGATTCTGTAGTGGCAAACAGTATTGCTGCAGGTGAGAATGAGTTTTGTAACATCCGCAGTAATAGAAGTAGGGAGATAAAGAAAGTTGTTGTGCCTGAAGAAGAGGGAGACTTAGCAGAAGTTGAAGTCAATTATGTGTGAGTATAACGCAACATTTATTTAGTAATGTTTGTGATTTTATTGTCCTTCTTATAATTTTACTGTTCTATTTAAAGTAACATAGAAAAAACAGAATTGAAAAATTTAAGTACAAGTGGCTATTACCACTTGTTTGTTAGGTAAACAATATAATTAATTTCTTGACACATATTGAATAACATAATGATTGTATTTCAGTAAAAAGTTCCAGAAATTTCAGGACAAAAAGCTGAAAATCAATGATTCAGGTGTAATTGAATTGAAACGAGCAAAAGTTGATGGTAATTTACATGAAACATTATTGGACAGACGAAGTAAGATGAAAGCAGACAGATATTGTAAATAAATACTTTTATAATTAAAATGTACTATTGAATGAAATCTATTACACAAGAAGTAACTTGTATTTAACATTAAATTAAGCATCAATTAAAAATACAAAAAACGTTTTTTCAATGATTTATTTCTCTTCAATGACATTCGGTATGGGGGCCTAAAACATTTTAGATAAAATTTTGTTACACCGTTACATTACACATTGATACTGAACAGTTGTCCTGCAGAGAATTTGAATATACTACCTACATGCTTATACAAAACCATATCTACACCTAAACCTAGGAATAGACTAGACATCTAGTCCATTGGAACTTGTTTCAGAGCATTTATTAATAGCTTTAAGTCAAAATACCAATTTTGAGTTGCTAATAAATTGATTAAAGTGTAGTAAAACGAAGACAGACCAAACATTTTAAATCCTACTTAAAACTGATATCTTGACCTTAAAATATAAAAATGCAAATAAGTCTCTGAAATTAAAGCAAATTTGAAAGCATTCAGTCAGTTCCACCATATTCAAATTCTTTATTACTTGTGTTCATGTTGAATAATTATTATTAATACAAAATAATAACAATATTTCCTTGTGGATTTCTATATAATAAATTTGATGTATCAAGCTGCATAACATTAATGTTGGATAAGTTAATTTTTGCAATGTATGATTTTAAGTATTAATCAAAATGGTGGTTAGTTGAAAGTTGCAAGATCATTCTGCTATTATTATTTCTATACATACATCAAATTTGTTTTTGATGAGATTATTATTGGCAGTAGTACTTGGCCATTTTTAATGTTACAAGTTACATTAAATAAAAATGGTGAGTTTATACAATGGAAAGTAACTTAAAATGAAATGAATGTGAACTAATTACAATAGAAACAATTTTAGTATAAAATAATGGCCCATATAAATTTTTCAAATGAAACTTAACAATACTTATTTAAGAAATTATAATTAAAAGCAAATTTGCTAAAAAATCCTTTTATAACTAAATGCAATTTACAAAACTCATTTTGGGACCAGTCCAATTTATTACATATGTACTATGAAAAATAAAACAAAAATTTTTGAACAAAATGTTTAAAAGCAAAACTTGTACTATTTTCAAGAATAACATTGTTTCGGTGGGTGTCAGGATTAAAATAATTTATAACAAAATATGCAAAAATATATCTGGGAGTATTTGTGTGCACAATAAATATAAAAAAATGTGAATGTCAAAATGAAAATGAATGCAAAGTAAATAAAGATTTAAATATATATCAATCAATATAATTAAAGCACATTAACTCTATATAAATTGTATGTATGTAGTACAATACCAGGGCAGAAGACAGATCGCTGATCTAATTCGCAAAATTTAAATGAATGGGTATACAAATCATAATATACATAAATATAAACTAATCAATATACATTATAATTATTATAAGGCAGGCCCACACTCAAGTAGTTGCGAGCAAGCCTGACCCCTTTCTGTAAAAAAATAAAATACATATATTTATTTAATATTTAATAAAACAGAAAAGTCATTAATTAATTGTGTTAGTTTGAGTAAAATATATTTAATCTTTAAACTTATCAATATAATGATTATTTGTTTCTCTTTGTTTTGTTATTTACCTGTCTCGGTGTAGTCTCAGCTGGCATGCATGGCCGAATCTCCGCGTTCTGCTCTCAACCACTCTACAAATTCATCCAACATCACAGGCCCTAGATAATAATAATTTATTGATTTAAGAGCCTTTTCAGTACAAACATAATAACCGCAACCCTACAACCTACGACCCTTCTCAGGCTCTAGATTAAGTATCTAATTAATTTCATTACAATGGGTTCAGTAGTGTGGCGTGAAAGCGAGACAGACAGACGGACAGAGATAATTTCGCATTTGTAATAACGGATTTTAAACATTTTGAAAACCTCAACATGAATTCGTCATAAAAAAAATAGATTACATAATTCTAACTATTTCTGCTCTATATTAAATTACATAAAATTCAATTATATATGTTACAGTTATAACTAGTTGTTAGTTAGAACGAGTTTTTCCTAGTTTTAACTGAACGCCTTTGTTAAAACTAGAATTGACTTATGTCTGAATATAATATCGACTAAAAGAAAATTTTAGAGTAGGTAAATAAAATAATGAAATAAATCAACACAACCGTAATTTTTTTTTAACCTACCTACCTACCTAAAATTGTGATGATCAGCTGCTGCCTCGCAGCCAATCAAAATAAGATATGATGAACTCTAACATCGGTCGGAACAGTTTTATTAAATCGCTTGGGGAAAACGCTTTTAGTATTGCAGAAACTAGTTTTAACTGATATTATATTCAGTCAATTCTAATATTAACAAAGGTGTTTAGTTAAAACTAGTTCTAACTAGGAAAAACGAATTCTAACTACCAACTAGTTTTAACTGTAACATATAAAACACTATGAGTCAACTACAAAATAAATGGTCTATACATAGATGGAAATTTTTAACTTACAAGCTCCATCTGCATCATAAGCTGTGAGTTGTGTGTCGACAGTTCGACTAAACTCCAGGATATTACACCACTGGTCGCGATTCACAACGCGGTAGCGCCTTTCATTTGCTAGGAAATTAGACAGCGGTATTCTGAGTGGCCAGCGAGGTAATAACACACCTAACAGCGCTCTCGCTGTTCCCGTGTCTAGTGAACGCTGATCTTTATCCTGTAAATTTTTGTATAGGATAACTTGATTTGAAATATGAATGACATTATTAGGTATAAAACGATTTTATGTAGTTACTTCGATTTAAAAATCAGTTTAATAATTATTAAACTATCATTTTATATTCACATGTATATATATACTTACCCTAGCAAAATCATATGAATATCTATAAATAGCCTTAAAAATATATGGGTCATTTAATAAACTGCGAAGATATTCTAATTTTGTCTGCAATTTCTGTACATTGTCACATTGTAGTTCTGTTAAACCTATAAAAAACGGAATTATTAGTAAGTTATCTTTTACTCTTTGATGCTACAATTCCTGACATAATCATAAAGCATTCTCACCTTTCAACCATTCTTCTTGTGTAAAATACCCCATTTGTTTAGCTCCCATTTTATATGCAATGACCAGCATTACGACATTTTCAGGATCAACACTTAAGTCTTGACAAAATTTTTCCATGCCTTCTGGACCTGTAATGGTGTATAATCAATAGAATATTAAATTTTTTTTCTCTTAAATTTTCTTAATATGATGGAATAGAAACGCACCTAAAACATCTGGTTCTGAAACTGTTGTATATTCTTTAAACCAGGCTAAACATTTTTTTGCACTAAAACTTGTGTCTTCAGATTTGGAATGTCGCCTTGAACTGAAATTAAAAATTAATGATTTAATTATTAGTTTATTAATAATAAACAATATTTTTTGCCCTAACTCTTTAACCAATAATTGTAAATTAATTAACACTAAGAGGATATTGCGTTTATCAATTTTAATCAAAATGTCAATTCCCTACATCCATATTAAGAGCACATATTTATTCTCTTCTACTCAAACATGATTTATATTAATATTTCCCTTGACATTCAAGTTATTGATTGATTCCGCTGTATATGTATTAAGGTATATAAAATATTTAAAGTTGTTAAACCTTGTGTTTCTCGATCTTTTGTGATGATGGTGGTCTTCCAGGGCAGTGGTGCCGGGCAGCAAGTCGGCTGCAGCACCACGGGTGCGTTTGCTGCATCGCGGCATTGCTCTACCACCCTACAATAATATTTCAATATACTTGGTATGGTATGATAACATGATGAACTTATACAATTACATGGTAATTGCAAGAGATAGGGTTGAAAGTAGGAATATTAATATAACAATCTTATTAGTTTTACACATTAGAAATTATAATAAGTTCAATAGTTAACAATAAAATATTTTAATCTTTTATTTAATTATGAACATCTACCTTTTCTTCAAAGTATGGTTCATTTTAATTGCTATATTACTATTGTCTGTAATCTTTAGAACTAAATAATAAGGTTGGTAGTATCTTTACATCAATTTCTAACTTACAGATTTTGTTTGTAAAGGACAGAACAATGATTAACTTAGCTAAACAGATGATGTTATGGGAATATTTCTCAAATTATATTAAATGTTATATACAGAATATATTTATCATATGGACATTGTGGGTAATATTTTCAGATATTAAAAATACTCTTAAAAATAAAAATACGAACACCCACATAATTTTAGTGGATAAACAACATAATCAACATTGAACTATATAATTCATATTGAAAAATATTTGACAGTATGTTCAAATTAATATTATTTTAACTTAAAGCACATATGAAGACCTTACTCACGATTGGTGGTAGATTAGACAAGAAATTTGAGAACTTAAACGGGTTTTCGTCTCCTATTTTGCGAATTTGTGAAGACAGCTTGACGAAAAAATGTCCTCTTGACAGGTCGATAATAACCTGAAATAAAAAATCAATGTGGTAATAAGGTTAAACCAGGTAATGAAAGACTGCTATCAAATATAAATAGGTTTAAACTTTGAATCTACCTTAGAATTACGTAAAAAAACAACAAGAAAAAACGCAACGATTTGATCTTGTTCTAAATATTATTAACTTATTGTATATACACTAACGCAATGGCTGCTATTTATATAAGTGAAAGAATACTATATCAGAAGTTTCTTTTGACAAAATTTATAAGACATTAAACATATTGATCTAAGTAAATAATAGTAATAATAAAAAAATTAAAGTGCAAACACAGCGACAGAGAAGTAGAAAACTCAAATTCGATGGAACTTTTTTTAAACGTAGATAAGTAAGAGTTTAAGAAAGTTAGTTGTGCGATACAGATAAAAAAAGTGGGATTATTTCATTATAAATAAAATTTATAAACTGATGAAAAACCATAAAATGATGACTTTTTTAGATTTTTTTAATTTGTCATCTGTTTAAATTTTAGAAGAAATTTCGAAATTTTTACTAAATTCTAAACTCAGAGTCAGACTAATACAGTAACAAAATAACATACATATATCAATAATTATAAATTTTCATTTAAATAGTAGGTAAATAGTTTTAACTACTTTTTCGTTTTTTTTTGTATTTTATTTAATTAACACTTATTATTATATTACTATATATTTGATATTATGGTTACATGTTTTTAAAATAAATTAAAAGTCATCTTTTTTATACAATTTATTTCAAAAAAATCACAAATAATGTTAGCACTTAATAAGTAACAAACAACGAGGAATCGTAATTATAAATCTAATGTTGTTGGTGCACATTTTCTTTACCAAGCATATGCAAGACCAAGACCGTTGGTGTATGTCATGTGGGAAACAGCTGGGGCTGCAGAATAGGCAACACCCAAAAGGCCACCTGAAGTTACCTACAAACAATTAAAAAAAGTAAAAGTTTATTTGTATTTTCATTAAAATTTAACACTTAGGTACAAAATTCTTAAAACTTTTGATCATGGAATGCTTTCGAATAATTATTGTTCTATTAACTATTTGACATTGTTAGTTTATAAAAATGTATATAGTTATGATAATATTATAAAGATAGTATTAAATTCGTGACCGAAATTTATAACAACCACTAGAAATTAGGAAGTCTTAAATAGGTCACTTACTCCAGTGACAGGTGCAGTGACATGGGATACTACTGGTGCGGCATAGCTTTGATAAGCGGGGGCTACTGCTAATCCAGGGTTTGTTACGCGAATATCAGCTTTGCGGATGCTCGAAAACGGCGTATCAACGACTTTTGTTTGCGTTGACACCTGGAATGGAATTAATTTAAAACTGTACTTTGTATGCATTATTCTTGCTTCCTAGTTGGGTTCTTGGAATTGGATGAAGGCTTTAAATATTTTTGCAATTATATTTTTATCACTCACTCCCAAATATTATGTGATATTAACACATACATTTAAATAAACATAGGTATTGTTTTTGTATATTTTGAATGAATGAAGAATAATGTTTTAAAATTTAAACATAATACCTGGCCTAAATTAAATGGGGATCGAAGTGTGTTCGAGTGTTGAGTAGCTACAGCGGTTTGAGCTGGGTAGGAGCTGTAAGGGTTCCAAGTATATGCACTTCCATATATTGTGGGAGCAAGAATCGCTCCAGCTTGGGTAACTGCGACCGTGCAGACAAAAAGAAGTACCTAAAATAAGACATACAATACAATATACCTCATAATATGTAAATGTCGTATATAATGTTTTATGAAATAACAATATTAATCAGAAAATATGGACTAAGTATTTGGACTTACCTTTGCAATCATTGTGTCTTTGTTTCAAAGATATTGAGAAATGTGTCGCCTCAAAGCAAGTGTTAGGCTTTTATACTATTGTTCCAGTTATATTTAATCATAATATACTGGATAGTGGACTTGATTATAATATACCTTACATTCATTGTACGCGAGGGCAGAGCTTCGAAAAGCCCAGGTGTGGCAGGGCAAGGCCGACGTATGATAAAATTGCATTCGGTACCTATGTATAAAAGCAAATGTAAGTATTTTCACTAAACATAATCAAGTGATGTTATATTTTTAATAACAAATTACTAACGTATATAAAAAAACTTACAGTATTTTATATGTAAGTACCTATGTAGGTACATAATAAAAATTGTAATGACAAGTTTATAAAAAATGCCATTTATTTGGAGTTATCAAAGTGAAAAGTAAGGCTTCATAATCGCGTTCGATTTTTCGGCGCCTTTACATCCTTAAGGATATAAATCATCTTTTAATCAAATCGTTGTAGTTGTGCTATTGTTTTTTGTAGGAAGCGATTTTCAACGTTATTAATTAGTGGAACACCTATAATATATAAGTATATATAGAATCTCTTATCGAATATGCTAAGTTACTATTAAAACGTTAAGATACTATTAAACAAAAGGGCCCGATGGCCAGGCCGAGGGCCACATGAAAATAAAATTTATAGTTTATTTATTTAGTTAGTTTTATGATTTGACTAACTAAGCTTTTGTAAAAAAATTGCGGTCCACTAATACCACATATTCATCTAGATAGCTACACTATCTATTCTCGATTTTTAAAGTAGGTTTATAGTATTCATAATATTGTCAGAAAAAGCGATCTTATGCTTATCATATATGGCATATAAAATGTATTGGGCTTTAGTAGGTCAATATAAACCTCGTACCTTTATGTAGGTACTTATATGCATAGAAAGGAGTGTATCAACTTATATATTTCAACTATTTTAAATAATGTTAATATTGCTGTTTAATATTTACCTGCTTTTATATCAAAATTTTATATCAATCGTGCTGTTGATACATACATTATACCTACTACAGTTTTTGTTACAATACATTCAATACATGAAACATAATATTATATTAAATTTACGATTTCACATTATTTTGACTATATAGATCAGTAGATCAGCGGATATTCAAACAATATTCGTTCTTCAAAAAAGGGCTATACGTTTCATATATAATTTAAAATCAAGAGTCTCATTGCGAGACCTTTTTAAGGAAATTGGCATCCTAACGGTCCCGTCACAGTATATTTTTAATAATATATTACACGTGCACGAGAATGCCAACACGTACACAAAGAGAGGTGATTCTCATCAATACAATACGAGGCACAGAGATAAAATTGTTATGCCTGCCTTCCGCCTAGTAAATCAAAAAACTCTTTCATGGGGCAGGGTATACTGTTCTATAATAAGCTTCCTAAGAGCGTCAAGGATCTGACTTATTCCAAGTTTAGAAGCTTTGTTAAAAAATGTCTAATTAAAAAGGCGTACTATACATTAAATGCATATAATATTGAAGACAAAAACGCTTGGAATGATATTTCTTAACGCTCGTGGGACGGTGACCCTTTTTCATGTATAATGGCATTAATATTATAATAGTCGAATTTTTGTTTATATTTACAATTGTATGTTCTTATTTTAAAAAGAGCGACTATCAGAGTTTCTTGCCGGTTCTTCTCTGTAGAAACTGCCTTCCGAACCGGTGGTAAATGTTTTGTAATACCATGACGATTCAAAAGTGTTACTTTATGTAGCCTAATTGAATAAAGATACTTTTGACTTTGACTTTGACTTTATTGTTTTAAAACAATAGCCAAAATTATACCAATATTATGTTTTAATCATCTGAAGTAGAATTTGAATACCTAGAATTCCTCTTACCCTAAAGGGAGAGGTTACGTTACAGCGTGATTTAACACTGTTATGAAAAAGTGAAAATGGTTCTGCCCTAAACGTAATATCTATTCTTTATTTATTTATTTACTTATTTAACAAATAACAATAATATAAACTAAATAATTATATTTAAATTAAATAATGTTCTAAGTATGTATAAAACGGGAAAGTGGAGCAACTAAGTAAAGCATAACGATTTCTATACCATTTAATTAGATCCGTTAGCCTGGGAGGTAGGAACGAGCAATGTCAATAATAAAATGTTGCATAGTCGGTATTCTTAAACCAAGAACAAACATCACCACTTAAGTAAAATGCCATCGTGTTTAGTTCATTTTATTATGTTTCACAGTGTAAAAATGTTAATACTCTTGCAGTCTGCAAGTGCTGGGCAATGGTATCTCGCTAATAATGAAATTACTCTGGTAAAACCGAATTTAGAAAATAATAATAATGTTCATCAAACCTCCATACAAGTCATATCAACAAAGTTACCAGATGAACATAAATTAAGCAGGAGCATCGACTCTTACAAACTGCAAGACATTTTTGAACACATTTCAACGGAAGATCGAAAACCAAATCAAACTAAGGTAAGTACTTAGGTAATTTATAGTTTTTTATTGAATATTTACGATTTCATCTTCATATAAATTTTTTCAATGAATTTGTTAGGCAGTGACTGATTTATCTTATAGCGTCGACCGAGGACAAGAAAACTGAACAGGACGCGTACAGCAGCACATAATTTTGGACGAAAATTAAAAAAACTGCATAATAACTCAAACGGTCGTATTTTAGAAATATTTGAGGTCGTTTCATTTGATCACGTTCAATGCATATCGGTTGATGGATTGGAAGGTACATGTCTCCATGAATATGACTGTCTCAAAAAAGGCGGCAGAACAATAGGAAAGTGTGCTGATGGTTACGGGACCTGCTGTGTAGGTAAGAAGTGTTAAATTTAATGCTTACTCGTACTAAAGTTTCATACAATAACCAACAGAATAATTTCAGTTCAGTTTAGCTGTAACAACGAATCCAAGGCCCAGACAGGATGGTTTACAAACCCCGAATTTCCTTTACCGAATGTAGATAGACTGTCATGCACAGTAATTATCCATAAGGTGTCACAGGAAGTAAAACAGATAAGGCTTGATTTTTTAAATTTCGAGGTAAAGTACAATTAAATATTAATCAACAATGAGTTTTGACAAATTGAAATGATGAAAACCATCCTGCAGAATGTTTTTCTTAACAGATACACGCACCGACGTATGGGAATTGTGAATATGATCAATTCATTGTTACCGGACATAATGTAAATAACATAGTTCCGATACTATGCGGCGTCAACACCGGCCAACACGGTAATTAAATATTATTTATTTTGTTTGCATCAGAAATTCAGAGATTGTAATAATATTATTTTCCAGTCTACGTAGAAGTGAGTTATGTAGACGGTCCATTGAGTTTATCTATCCAAACCGTTACAGCGGAGAGTCGCATTTTTGCAATTAAGGTAGGTCTAAAACGAATTAAGTATTGCCATTTTAAATTAAATCATTTTTGGCAAGAAAAACGTTGTTGAAAAAATTACTTATTATCTCCGTTAATATAAAATTCATTACGATAATTTTTTTTTAGGTAACGCAATTACGACGCGATCATGAATTAGCAGCGCCCACGGGCTGTCTTCAATATTATAAAGGCGAACAAGGGCACATAGAATCGTTGAACTATCGCGATAGATCCGAAATAGTGCTTGGACACGTTCCGAGTTATTTGGTAATTAATTCTAAATTTGGATTCGATAATGTATTATGGACACTATTTTGTATTTTAAGTACTAATTTTTTATTTTAGAACAATCTTAACTATGCAATGTGCATTGAGAGGCAGCCAGAATCATGCAGCGTTACTTATACAAATGTTGGAAACATGCAGATTGTAAATTATGATACCGGTCAGTAAAGAAATTAAAAATCCTATTTACGATTGAGTAAATAATGAGTTATATATTAATATTTGTTGATGTTTGATAGGCCTTTAATATACAATTTTTTTTTCTCTTACATTTATTTTTCGCCTTGAAGGGAACAACATAAAGTAGTCGTTAAAACAAATGGTCCGATTTTATTTCACATATTATTTTTCTCTCTAGACATTTATTTAAAAGATTATTTTCTTTCACTTGTTTCACAGATGGTTTACCGGTTATCCCTCCTAAGCAAGCAGGGGTGGAAATATTCAACTGTCCATCAGATTGGTTGTTAATATCTGCAGTACGACTATGTGGAGAGCGTCTAAATGATGGCTCTGTACTTCAGGATTTCTCTTTAGATGCCCCAGTTACAGGTTTTACTTTATAATTACATAAAGCTAGCAACCGCCAGAAATTTATTTTGTAATTTATAACGCAAGCAAAAATTACAATTCTTATAATATCCATTTAGCTCCGGTTTTTGATGTTCATTATTTTGAATATATTGAAGACAAAAAACCCTTGGAATCTTAAAAATAAATATTATAAAACAGATATGTTATACCCATCAACCGAAAAAAGTGCCACATTTTACGACTTTTAGATGGTAGAGACAATAGAGCCATACCGTTAGCCTGAATTGGGCTTGCTCACCCCGGAAAGTCGGAGGCCTATTTCTTCGATCAAATTTAAAAACTAAATTTATAAACTATTTTCTTTTACAGATGATGGAGTTGGACCAATTGTTATTTGGTTTAGATCCGACGGTGTATACACTGGCAGAGGCTTTAAACTTCATTTTAAACAAAATTCATGTTCTGATACCACTTGAAGTATTTAAATAAAAATATGTTCTTAAAATTTTGTACCACCAAAAATGTATGTTTGTATTATTTAGTTGAAACTTTATATAACTTATAATTTTACGCTTTCACGGCCAAACCGCTGAACCGGTTGTAATTAAATTTGCTACACAGATGGTCTAGAGCCTGAAATAAAACAAAGGCTACTTTTTAACTGGAAAAAAGGGTAATAAGGGGGGAAAGGGGGGTCAAAGTTTAAATGAAAGTCCACGCGGACGGAGTCGCGGGCAACAGCTAGTATAATAATATATAAACTTAAATGGTGTAAAGTTTTAACATTTGTAAGATTAAAAAAAGGATAACATATGTTTATTATGACAATTGACTAAAATTTTACAGGATCTAACAGAAAAAAATACATTATAAATGCATGAACAAGTTATTTAACCCATATGATTTCTCAATGACCTTGTATACTTTAAAAAAGAAATAAGACAAGAATCACTTATTGTAAGATAATAATAATAAAGTATAATTCCTTTAGTGGAAGTTAAGTTCAAGCCTTGACTTACTTTTCATGAAAAGCAAGGCATAAGTCAGTTAATAAAAAGCAATAGGTAAAAATTATGTAACAAAATTATTATTTTCTCTCTTCATAGTTAAATGTAAAACTATCTTGCTGACAATAATTATATAAGAACAACCCATAAATTTGTTTAAATTTACATTTTACATATGTACATATATTTAACTATGTTCCAGGAATTATACATGTTACATTATTCTAGTTCTTCTGTGTACCAGCTTTGGTATTAAAAATAAATGCAATTTAATTATTTCTAAAATTATTAAGATTAGCTTATTATATTTATTTTATTGTAAAACATCACATATTTAATATGCACTTTGAAAAAGTCTTTTTTTTTTTAATTTATCATTTAATTTTCCTTTCTAGTTCATTTGATTTTTCTTTCAGGCCATCTTTAACTATTTTATGAAATGATAGCATAATGACTATAATAATGGCTCGCAATGGTCCCATACTTATAATTTGGAGTAATACTTGATTGATGCTATCTATAGATCCGCAGTATAATAGAGATAACATCTGGCCACTAAATCCAAAAACAGAATATGCTTTTCCATTCTGCAAACAAAAAAAATATTTTTTTACAAAATTAAATAACTAGTTTAAAATGAACAATGAAAGACCTTGAAACTATAAAAAAATTATGGCATATTTCAGAACAGGAAAATTTAGTACATAGTATGACAACATTCATGACTAATGATTAAAGGTCGCTCGTAAGTTTTTTAAAGAATTATGTGGTATATTCATATTTTCAGTGTAGAATTGTGCATGAATAACATAAAGTTGATAGCTAGCTAGCTAGCCACAGATAGCACATATTATAATTAACATTAATAGTAAAAGAAAAGATCAATTTCATTAATTGAAAAGATCTGAAATGGTCTAAAGGTTTTAAAATTATTTTGGTACATATAATATATGACAATTATTAAAACAATTAAGCATACCAAAGCATCCTGTATCATTTTCTTGCCTACTTCACTAGGGGAATGTAAGCCACCAGAACCAGAAATAAGTTTTGTTTCTTTAGGCTTTGTCAATTCTTCTTTTTCAAAGCCTGGTGTGTCTGTGTCTGGTGGAAATGCTAAAGTAAGGCTCACGTTAGTTCCTACTAGTTCCATGATAAGTGCCTCTGCAAGACCGCGGACTGCCCATTTTGCAGCACCATATGCACTATACCCATATATACCTGTAATAATAACAGATCTAATTATAATATAGAAATAAAATAGTTCATCTTTATTATTTATAATTTTTTGTAATTTGATTTGCAGGTATTTTATTTGAGTATACGCTTACCTAAAAGGGCAGCTTCAGTTGAAACAAATACAATTATACCCTCCTTACGTGTTTTCATTCCTTCCAGTACATATTTTGTAGGATATGCTGTACCAAAATAATTTAAATCAATCATTTGTTTAATGTCTTGTACTTCCATTTTTTCAAATTGACCACAAATGCACATTCCAGCACAGTTGATTAACATAAATATGGGCCCCACATCCTTTTCTAATTTAGATAGCGTTTTCTCTATGTCTTTATAACCCGAAGTTACATCTAATGATGCATATTGCACTTTTTGGTAACTTTTAACAAAACCTGATATTTCTTTAACTGCTGAATCAAGTTTATTTATATCTCGGCCGATAATTGTTACGTTTGCTCCTATTTTTGCTGCCTCTATTGCCACGGCCTTACCAATTCCACTGGACCCACCGGTGACAACAACATGTTTTTCGTTTAAATCTTTATAAACTATCTTTTTTTCCAATGAAAAGTAGAGAACACCGATAAAAATAAAAAAAGTTATCAAAATAATTACACCTAATATAAAAAACATTTTTGTCTTAAGTTTAAATCTTAGTTAATTTAGTTAACAATTAACAAGGGCGTTTCAATTATTAAAGTTCAACCTTCTGATTCTGCACTTGCAAGTTGCGATAGAAATTAGAAATTCAAAATTTTGTAAATGTCAAATGTCAATTTTGTCTTTCTTTCTTTCTTATATATTATGGCATTAGCGTCTAGCCTTTTGCCAATGTCAAGTAAAATCGTCATCAAGAGTAGTTAATTAAGAGAAGTTAGTTATTAGAGTAAATTAGCTAATAAGTGTCCAGAAAATGAAGAATTTATTCGAGAGCGCATAGTAGCGCCGTTCCGATTGCTCCAAGATTCGTCTAGGTTCTTCGTAAAGCTCACTATCACTTTACGAAGGGCAGAACGAAACGATTGACTGACTCTACTAAAGATTTTACTTGACTCATATCGACTTTTATCTTGACCACGTTGCCTCTTATTACATTGACATTGGCAAAAAGCTAGACGCTAATACCATAATATAAGAAAGAAAAAGAAAATGTTAAATGCGTCAAAAGATTGCAATTTTGAATTTACATATCAGTCAATGTCTATTTGACGTATCAATATTGATTGCTTTGCTTCCTTGATATCTTATTTTTCTTGAAATGTTATAATAGTACCGCTTATACTTTATATAGGAATAAACTAAGCTCTACCTCGACTATTTAGCTTCATATTGTGTTAGTGCAATAGATATGAATATAGAAAGTAATAGGTTGAACACTTTTACTAATTGGCCAGCTTCAGCCCCAGTGGATCCAATACGAATAGCCAGGGCTGGTTTCTTCTATACAGGAAATGGTTGTGAAGTTGAATGTTTCAGCTGTAAAGGAAAGATATCTGAATGGAATTATGGCGATCAAGTTATGTGGCGGCATCGATTGATGTCACCCAATTGTTCATTCGTCTTGACACCACAATTGTCTGGTAATGTTCCTACGGTTCACGGTCAGGGATGCGTTCCTGTGAGTGAATCTCCTTACTCTGCATCTGAAAGCTCCGATGAACGTTCATATACACCTGAAGGTTATGGGGCAACGGCTGAAGATCAAATGTATAAAAGTGATGCTCTAAGGTTGTTGTCATATGTAAATAATTGGGATGTAAGTATTCTATTCTAATATGATAATAAATAACTTGTGTAGAATAATAAGTTTGTGCTTTTGTATTACCCTTATTATTTTCAAGCAATTGCATCATTCTCTTTACATTAATAGTTTACAGTCAGTGTTAATATGACCTTTGTCAATAGACTTGCTACTATAAGATTCATGGTCAGTAAATTTGCAGTTATTATATATTTGTTATCAGGCTAAATGCTGCCAACGCATGATTGGTTCATGAAATAAAATAATTCGATAATTTTTAGGATACATCAGTTTCTCGTGAAGCTTTAGTAAATGCAGGCTTTTATCATGCTGGTGGAGGAAGGTTACGATGTGCTTGGTGTGGAGGAGAGTTAGCATATTTTAGGAACTTACTATCCTTGGGTTCACCAATAGAAATACATAGAAGGTGAATATTATATTATTGTGGATCACAGATCCCCACCCACATGCAAAAACCGCGCCTTGATGTGGAGTTGCGCAAATCAGCCCGTGCATACCATACCATATCATACCAATGTGGATCACATTACATAAAGGTTTTTTATTTGTTAAATGAAGAAATGTGTAATATTATTTTTAAGTGTTTACATATTACACTATAATTTGATTCAGTATGAACAACTTGTATTTTTTTTCTATTTTTATCTATGAGGAAAACCTAGTATTAGTTATCTTAAATATATAATAAAAGGGATATCCCCTTAATTTCATAGAAGTGAATCATAAAATAATTGCACGATGAACTGCACTTATAGCCTTAACTGAGTTTTTGAATATTGTTTTTATTTTGACTTAATTAAAATTCGTGATAGTTGATATAACTGACAATGTTTTTAGTTCATCTGAATTCATTTGAATTATCAAACATTTGCAGATACTTTCCTAGATGTGAGTTTGCTTTAAGAGCTGATCGAAGGGATAATGACAGTAGTAACACACCATCTCCAACACGCGCGTCATATACTCCACCATTAACTAATAATGACGTAGCTCCCCAAACGTGAGTTATCTAACCTGTTATGTAATATATAATTAAATAAATAAGTCCAAATGATGTTCAATAACATTTTAATAATAGCTGAAACCAAATCCCAGGCCAAAATATCAGATCCATTATTTTTAAAATTCTATGAGCGAGTAATTTAAATGAAAATAAATAACAACAAAATAATAATTGTATATTTTTAATATTTAAAAGATTTGGGTCCTATGAACTTGACTTACCTTTTAATCTTATTACTTGTCCTTTTTGGACAAGCCAGCATTACTTTGTTATATATATACAAATTGTATGCTAAACTTATAGAAGTGGTGCAGTACAAAACGAGCAGGTGGTAGCTGCTGGTAGCACGTGGCGGGAATTGGGAGTCGTCAGTGGTGGAGCGAGACATCCGTCCAAAGCATCCCTGCCAGCAAGACTTGCAACATTCGACCGCTGGCCATATGATAGACCACAAGCTCCACAGTCTCTTGCTGAAGCTGGCTTCTTTTACACTGGTGTTGAGGATCAGGTCAGTTTTAAAGGTTTTTTATTTGTTTGTTTCATACTAGCCAACAACAAATGCGTATATAGGTTATCAATTTTGTCTTTATCGTTAATTAATTATATATGTTTATTATATGTGTTATAAGTGTTAATTGTATATGTAATGTGTTTTGTTATAAAATATAATGTCTACATAATATTATAATCTTTGATTGTTAATTGTTATCTACAATTCAAAATCTACACATTATTTTTAAATTTGATCTACATTTGTACAAAATGTATACTGCACGGAGTATCCATAGCTGGTCGGAAAATAGGGTTAAATTTAAAATATCAAATAACTTTTCTAAAATAACCTTCAGGATGACGTAATTTTCACCAAGAAATCGTCATGGGGGATTATCCTGGTTTAATGCTGGAATAATGCTTAACGTTAAATGTTTTAACTACATCTTTCTTCATTCAAAAGTACTAAGTAATGCTTTCGCTCGATGCGTGCAATTACATGTGCAGTGCCAGAAAATTAACAAATGTTTTTCTTTGACTTGACATTGATCTCAATGTCGCACTATGCTAATTAAAAACTAGAATTATCTTGGGTTTCAGTCGTCGTAGTTATTTAATATCACCCTGTATGTCCCTGACACATCAGGTGCGATGTTTCTACTGCGACGGCGGGCTGGGCAAGTGGGAGGCGGGCGACGTGCCGTGGCACGAGCACGCGCGCTGGTTCCCGCAGTGCGGCTACGTGCTGCTGCTGAAGGGCCAGGCCTTCGTGGACGCGCAGCGCGCACACGACAACACGCCCGCGCCTGCGAGATGTACCGTGCGTATCTTACTGTTATATTTTGTTGCAACTTTTTTATCTATGCTAAAACTAAAATTATATCTTTTTGTATACGAGTTTGTGTCGATGTAATTTGGAGATCTCTGGTTTTACTAAATTAATTTTGAGATTATCTATACCATATATGGATCCGGGTTAATGTGGCCGGACATAGATACTGTACGATCAACTTTAAAATAATTGTAAAAGTGACTTTAAACTAGGGTTGGTGCCATATCACTATGCTTTTACAAATACGTTAATACCTCTGGTAATCGAATCTCAAAGAATCTGATAACATATTGTGCTTTACACATACTAAAATCGAATATGAATAATTATAGACATCTGTTTTTGCAGATGCCCACAGAGCGAGGTACAAGACCAAGGAATCACGCATCAAACTTCCCTGTCACTGAGAGTCAGGTATTAAAGTTCGAATGCGATTTTTTTCTAAAGGTATGAAAGTTTCAAGACGCTGGACATTGTTCATTCAAAATTATTTAATTCTGATTGACTTACAACGAATCCGAGCGGCGAGTTGTTTAACATATATTGCTATATTTAATGAAAAAGAAATTACTGCACTAAAGTATTGCAGTGTGCACTTCTACCTATAAAGGTAAAAAAAGTGGACAAAATTTAAATCCAATTTTTAATGGTAATGTGTACAGTGTACACATATATTCAGAATCATTGTTTGAATGCACCTTCAAAAAATCAGAATGAAGTCTTTAACATCCTGTATTATATAATGTGACTTTGTCCGAATTTTCCTTTCTAATTTTCGAAATCAGGTCTTTAGCACCCTGTATTATTTATACAGTTTATTACACCAAAATAAGAAAATAACATAATAGAAACTTAAACAAATTACTACAATTGGCGTAATAGGCCGCCTTATCACTAAAAAGTGATTTCTTCCAGGCAACTTTGTAGAAATATTAAAAAATTGCAATGGTAGGCACACTAAGTAGGTTTTATATTATAACTAGCTGTTGCCCGCGACTCCGTCCGCGTGGACTTTCATATAAACTTTAACTTCCCCTTTCTCCCCCTTATAACCGTTTTTTTAGTTAAAAAGTAGCCTATGTTTTATCTCAGGCTCTAGACCATCTGTGTACCAAATTTCATTACAATCGGTTCAGTAGTTTTGGCGTGAAATAGTAACAGACAGACAGACAGACAGACAGACAGACAGAGTTACTTACGCATTTATAATATTAGTATGGATGTGTGCAGATAGAAGCGGTGATGGAGAGCGACGCGGCGGCGGCGGCGCTGGGCGCGGGGCTGGACGTGGCGCGCGTGCGCCGCGCCGTCGTGCGGCGCCTGCGGGCTACCGGTATTACATACATTTTTACAGTTACTTATACAGTGTGTTAAGAAACTAGTATCTGGTCTGTGAACCTGTTGATATATATTATATACCACCATTAGAACCTTATTTGTGTTCATAATGATTACATTATTAATAACTAACAAAATTAAATTAAATAAATAAATAAAACTAAAGAATGTTGGTTACATGGCCACACCGCCGGTAAAGCACGTGACTATGGGTCTCTTGCTTTATTGACTTTGAGGTGCGAACAAAAGAGAGAACAATTATTCTCTCTAAGAGACATGCCACATTGCTGCGTTGCTTTGCGTCGTCTCAACTGATTAACGCAATCTATGCCAAACCTGCGTTGCATGCGAAATGTCGCAGCGTTTACGCAGCGACGATGCGAAGCGACGCCACGCAACGCAACGCACCAATGTGGCCTTACTCTAAGTTATGAACCGGCTGATAGCGAACATAGATATCTACCAAGTGTAGGTGAGTTGCCAGCATTTGTGAATTTCCTTGAATGTTTTATTCCAAAATGTTATATTTTTTAACTTTTCAAATTTCAAGGTAACACAATTTAGATAGAAAGTTAATTGCCAGTTTACTTAGTAAAGCATAAATCTATAGGCTTAAGGTATGTTTTACAGGTGTGCCGTTCCCAACATCCGACGCACTAATAGACGCCATATTGGATGAACAGTTGGACGAAGAACCGTGGAGTATGTCACCGAGGAGTCATCGGTTCGCAAGAGATATACTTACTGAAACACTAAGGATTTTTGGAAATTCTACAGGGTAATATAATATTTAATGAAAACTGTAAATTCGAACTCGAAATTGCTAGTTTTCGAGCCAGCTTTAGTAAAATCTATTACTATTGTATTAATGATTAGTAATCAGACCTTAAAAGGCAATTCTTTGACCGGAAATAATTTGAGAATTTTTTCATTTTTTATTTAAAATTTGCTGTCTTATTCTCAATGGAAATCATGTTTTATTTATTTCAGAGTAAGATTGACGCAAGAGGAGATCTCAGACAGACAATCAAATTCGGATAGTCAGTCATCATCACCGATGCCGCCAGAACCACAGAGCAATACTGTGCAAGTGTACAACGCTCAAGTGAAACCGGAACCAAAACCAGAGAAGGTGAAACCGGCTCCTGTCGAGAAGGAGATGACGCTAGAAGAAGAGAATAGACAGTTAAAAGAAGCCAGGCTGTGCAAAGTGTGTATGGATAACGAGGTAAGTAATTATTTATTTTATGTAATCAGTTATTCTATATCAACTAGCCCAGTAGTTTAGGTGGCATGTTCAATTAAATAGCAAGTTTTGTTCCTGTGTCAACTAAAGAGTGAAAGTGTTTAAAATTATACTTCATCAATCTGCATTTTGAAAAGTAATTTCATATTCTTCATACCTCCTTTTCAAACCTTCTCTACTCTCACAGACCGTCTATGACAGCAGACTATGACTGAATATTAGGTAAATTTTATTTTTTATTGAAGTTAGTCATTGTGGAGGGTGTAGTATATGATGAATAGTATACACGTAAATATAGTGTGTTATGTCATATGTGTGTAGGTGAGCATGGTGTTCCTGCCGTGCGGGCACCTGGTGTCGTGCGCGGCGTGCAGCGCGGCGCTGGCGGCGTGCCCGCTGTGCCGCGCCGCCGTCAAGGCGCTCGTGCGCGCCTACTTCGCGTGATCGCCTCGCAGCTGCAGGTGAGCGTGCAGGTGAACCTTTAAGCGGTGAAAGTGATACTGATTGCAGACCTGCAGTGTCATCTAGCGGCCCGTTGTCATCATGATCGAGGTTAAATCTATAATTTTCCAACAACAAATTAAGAAAATATTTCTCTGTTAATGAAGTCATTATTTATTTTATTTTTTGCTCCTTTCTGAATATTTATAAAAAATCAATTTGTAATGTGGATTAACCACAAACTAATTTCAACAACGGATAATGCGATAAATTGGTTTAACTTTTAATTTCTTAAAATGAGTACAACAATTGCAGGTATCTTCATTCCTTTTGGTCTGCGGCCGAAAAAGAAGAACATTTGTTCTTCATATGACGTTCAAATCGTATACATAGGAGAATAAACTAGGCCTTAATATATCGATAAAACTAAAAACGTTCATGGTGTTAGTCTTAACGTAAATATAACGTCAAAATGTTACCTTTGTTTGATTCTATATGTGAATATTTTCTGACAAACTTTCATACAATTATGTAACGATAATATACATGTACTATTGGATAATTCAAATTTGGAACTGCTATTGTATATATTTATGCAAATTCTTGCTCTATATGAGGTATAATGAAACACCAGACAAATAATTGTGGAAATCAACATAGAATAATATATAATTTATATTAAATAAACACACAATACTTTATGGCTTTCACAAACCAAGCAGAAGTAAGCTCACAAGCACCTTTATTTATATGTAAAATGCATGAAATATAAACAGCCCAACCAACTTTAGATATTGTATTAAAGAATCTTTTTCAAGATTAAGACTTCTATGAATGTTTTATGAGTTCTGTTGGTAAAAGCAATGATAATAATAAGTATTTTTCGAAAACAAATTGAGAATAAAATATTCTAAATTGTAGAGAAAGTAAATATATGTCTGTAGGTTTTTATTTATAAAAAAATAGGCAATAAAATATTTTGATTAACATAAAAGTCTAGAAGATATGAAAAACTATTTCGTTCCAGTTATCTTTGTAAATATATATACCTTCTTGATATGTTAATAAGTTAATAACAAATAGATTTACAATTTGAAAAGTATCAAATAATACTTTTTGTGCTTTTTGCAATAAAATGCTTACATGCATTTAATTTATGAATGTATTTCTAAAAGTTTCTATTGAAATTAATAATGGAATTAATGAGTTTTATATTGGTTTGAGTATAATATGTAATGTTGATTTTACTAAGATTAAAATGAACTGTTAAGCATCATAGATGTTCAAATTGTAATATAAAATGGATAAAAGCCAATTTTATGTTTGCATAAAATTGTATGTACATAGTACATAATATATTCAACTAATAATGGGTTGTTTTATTTGATCAAATTTATACTATAGTGTATTGAGAGATTTTTTTTAATAAAATAATAAAATATATAAGTGTATAATATAAATGAATTTAATAAGCATAATGTTCTGTAACAGCCTAATATTACTTTGAGTCGGATTCATTTTGGTTCTTTACTCTTAAATAAAACAAGGTACATTACTATGAAAACAAATGTGGATAAGAATTTTGTAACAATTATATTGCATTTTCACCTATTTGATTATATTTATCTGAAAAATAATTTTTAAATTTTTTCTTAATGTAATCATATTGGACTAATTATATTTAAAAAGAGATAAAAAAATAAACATTATTGTTAATTGTAATAAGTATGTGTTTATTAAATTTTGTGAGTTCCGTCTGAATGTAAAAGAAATTTAAAAAAGGGCTTAAGATAGCCGAGAGTTCATAAGTGTGTAGTGAATTGTTATAATATTTAATATTATGTACTATGTAAAGTTGGATCTGATCTGATCTAATATACGATGGTAGGCCATTTGGTTTACTTAGTTACCCTCGTGTTTTACTTCGAAATCTGATGTTTTACCAATTTAGTTATAATTCAATTTTAATTTCAATAAAATATTTCAGTGAATTTCATGATCTTGAGGGTATTGGTGATAACTACAGAACTCTATTTATTTATTTATAATACTTTATTGTACAAGAGGCGGCCTTATTGCTAAATAGCAATCTCTGCCTGAGAGGTACGGAAATGGAAGAGATAAATATATATTTATAGATATGATAAACTCATTCTGTAATTGCTTAGATAGCCGCTACAATTTGACAAAAAAATACAAAGGCCTCTTTATGAATATTAATGACTATTGGTCGTGACCACTACGGGAAGTAAAAAGATGAGTCGTGCACTTTTGCTTCGATTTACTTGTACCTATAAAATTAATAATTCATGGTGCGTAATATATTGTTCTAAGTGCGTCATGAACTTTGATACAATAATACTGTTAATGAGTTTAAGTAGGTATGTTTTTGAAATATTGATAGTATACTTGTTTCATATTTACCATAAGCATAAAGTTGACATGCTTGTTTACTTCAACAGAAATATACACTTCTAATAAATATTCTGTTTAAAACTAATATTACGAAGTAGGTGTGTTGCATCCAAATTGTCTAAAAATGGAAAAAAATCCTTAAAAGTACTTATCATCAAAGATAGGAGTAATTAAAAGCGATTCGATAGATGGTAAGATCAAAGGCGAACCTTTTTGGTAGAAGGCGATGTGTTGCGACTTATATGTTTGCTATATAGAGGCGCCCGCGTCGTCTGGCCCAGAATAGACGGACACAGACTTCAGAAATATCTCAGACGTCCGCGTCGGCGCCCAACGGATACTTTTGGAATCATATTTATATGCAAATGCTTCACACGGAAAAGCTAGACTTTGCTAACACATTGAAATCATTCATTCATATTTGCGTTAGCGCTGCGTTTGCCTTTACTTGCGTTTGAAGGTAATCTAAACACGATATAAAATCAATAACACGTCGGACACACGGCACACCATCAGTCACGTCGATTGTATGCAAATACAATAATTATATTTAAACAAATGGATATTCTAAACACCATGAATCCTAATGCGTGTTTTGTTGAAGATGTACAGGTGTATTTTATATATCTAATAAAAACTCGGAATTAAAGTTTAGGTTTTTGTGGAACATTGTAAGTATAATCCGTCTAGGAAATATTTTGTAACTGTTAAAAATATTTCTTGCTGCTCTATTTAAATAAAAAAAATCAAATATTTGATAAATAAAGCTTATCCTTAAATATCTCCATGAACTGATCAAGATAAGTAGTGAACATGACTATCGACTATTGACTAGTTTTCTTGAAACAAATAAGTACTCGAGTTATTTCTACTAAAACATTACGTCGTTTCGTCTTCCAAGTAAACAATAAGTTTACTTTAAAGAGGCTATCTATATAGGGCATATACATGCTTCAAAGTGCGTCATAATAATAATATTGGACCTTTGATCGTTATTTATATACCAACTTGTATCTACATGCAGATTAAACAGACAAGATATTATCTAAAAGGAAATGAAATGAAAGGTCGTAGTGTTACTGCAAATCCGGTACGATGTTTATGAAAGAAGGAAGACTAACTCGTTGTACTAGTTTATCAGCAAATACTGATTATATTAAAAGACTTCTTAAAGATATGACATCAGTAAATGTCGATAGATATGCTTCTTAGAACCCACAATTAGTGCGGTTCATTTGTGCATACCTTCACAAAGGAAGGAAATATTTATCTGTCTCATCCTCTGACACTGAATAATCTGGTTTTTATTAACATTTCTATCATTTGAGGTGAATTAACAATATTAAATAAGTTGAATTACTTTGTATATTGCTATGCCTATATACATTGCCCATACCATACGTGTCGGGTACCCTGTATCCACAATTTACATTGTAGGAGCCATACATTTTCCTTATGATTTTACAACTTATATTCGCTTGTATTTAACATACGTATTAAACAAACGTTTTAAAAGGATATTTAAGAGGCTTCCTTGGAATTCTACGTAGGAGAATGTAAGAATGCCATATGTTTTTATTTCATAAAAATCTGCATTATGTATCGCGCTCCGCTAGATGTCGCTATTCGACTCGGCTGCATGAAATGC
>JADANM010006502.1:4433890-4446946 GCA_026213755.1 Eurema hecabe
TTTGCCAATCTAATCGGTGAGCGGTGAGTCACCAGGATAATTAACTATAGGCGTATAGACGCGACGTCCTTGCAAGGCTGTAGTTTGTTGCGCCCAAGCCTTCTCCCCCCACCACAGCTTACGTAAACTCTAGCTGGCTATAAAATTATCAATGAGGCAATTTCTATATAAGGAGTTTTTAGTCCCAGGTGATTGGTAGTTATTACTAGTTAATAGCCGGATAAAACTTACCGTTGATTATATCCGGTGCTATGAGTCAGACTGATGTTTTTGCCAAGAAATAACTTTATAAGAGTCCTCCGTTAATTCAGAATGTATCGTTAAGCTCAATTTCCTTACAATAGATCACCTAGTTCATATATAGATTCAATTCAGAACTGTCGGCAATGAGCAAATTACAAAGTAAACCTCGGAATAATCGCAAAGCGAATCACTGGCGCCAGGGCAGATTAAGGTTGTAGACTACAATGTCTATGTTTAAGTTGCAATGCTTATATGTGAACAATAACATATATTGTTTTTCAACTAAGGTATTTAAGACACTTTGCTTTTAATGAGTTTATTGTTTTATTGCCAGGTAGGTGCCTACTTAAGACCGATCCTACGTTGTTTTTAACATCATTTTGATGTTTAGTATTTTCCTTCAGACGATACAGGCTCTACGTATATATAATGACAAATGATCGCCGAAAAATATATAAAATAAGGGATTAAAATAAAGGCATAACAATTGAATTGAATAAACTGGCGCCATCTATCTTGTAGAATCTAAAACCGGTGCGTGGGCGCCATGCGCATGAGTCAGACTAGGCACTCCTTATACATACCCTCCCTACATGGAGTTAAGCGCAAAGCACAAAGTACACTTCATTCATCACCATACCCTTAAACAAACAGTAGGTACTTCTGTAAAAGGTCTTTTAATGATCCCGGTTAGATGTTATTCTTATGTGTAAGGATTTTCAAACTACCTACCTAACAAGAATATTATTTTTTTTCGTATGATGATTTCGTTGTTTATATGTCTACAAACCAATGAGTACTGAAATGCAATAAATAAAGACTCCATATTATGTGAACTTAAGATAAATAAATACATTACATTCTTGTTTTCTTGTTAAAGTGCAACATTTTCGTCCCGTTGTGATTTTACGCTCGATAAAACTTGGAAATGGACAAAGATTTACCATATTCTTTGGAACTGCTATCATTAAGTATAAATAAATCGATTATGTTGCTTAGAATAAATAGTTATAATTATGTAGTTTAGAAAATGACTGCGGATTGGTTGCAAATTATTTTAAAGTAAGCATAAACGACAAGTAGAGTATTTAAAAAATGTTACTCACATGAATTACAGAATAAAAATGACAGTAACAAAAACAATGCAATACAAAGTGAAACAAATCTAATTAATTATTAATTAACACTTATTTTTAAAAAGCTTTTCCCATTTGAAGAGCTCTTTCCAAATTAAAGATAATTTGCTTGATTTTCTGCTGCAAGCTTGATTTTGTTTTCGTAACAAATGGTCGAATTTACTGAAGTACAAAACTAGCCTTAATCTGAAAGAAAACTTGTAAAAGAACGCACGCAATTTCCTTGTTTAAGTAGACTTGGACTACAAAAGCACAACTGTGCGATTCTACGAAGTGAACAAGAAACTGCTTATAAAAAGTATTTGTTAGCTTTAGCTATACTGTCAGACTATAATAAAATTATTCATTTCAAAGGACATTATGTTATTTGTTATCAACATTGTGGGTCATTCGATAACCGCGCTATCGTGCATATTAATAACCATGGTTTGTAATGTGTGGAATATACAACTCATATAAATGATTTAACAGATGTGTTATACTTATATGTATTTTTTTAAAGTTAAAATAGTGCAATCTTTGGCCAACAGTTGTATATAGGTTGTTTAGCGTGTATATCACAGACGTAGGTAGAAAAAAAAACGCTTTAAGCGTTTAATTTAGCTAACTAAAAATTTTAGTTTTTGTTTTGTTCAAAACTTCAATCATTTTTAAAGTTTTTTTTAAGTTAAATACATATAGGTTTGATAACAATGTTCTGACTTCGATTTAACAAGGTGTTAAGTAAGTACTAGTTTCAAGCTAGTCCTTTTACTTGATACTAGATACAATTGAACTAGTCATGCACCGTAGTTTCAAGGCACTATAATATAAACGCTGGCTGGTTATAAACATAAAAAACGACAAGTTACGATTATAGCATTTAACTTGCAAGTACAGGAAAATATGCTATTAGTATGTAGGATAGATAGTTGGGACTCGGAATATCCCGGGAGTGATTCAGCGCGTGACCAGGCCTGCGCGTGTGCATATCGGACACATTGTTCCACCGACAATAGCGGCTGATGTCATAAAACACATGTGACATGCTTTCACAACACGTCCAGAATGTATTGGTATGGATTATATTTCATTTTATCAGAAAATGTACCATATGTTTATACGTGCTTCTCAAAGCATCATTGTCATAAATCATAATTGTAGGTAGTTATTAACTTATACCTACAGATATTTAAGATATTCCAGAATCATCATATAATGGCGAAACGCAAAAATGCTTTAATTGATAAATGACGTCATTTTTGTTCATTGAAAAGATGGACATCACGATGACTTTCATAAAAATATAGTTTGCATAATTTTACTTGTACACCTATAATATTTAATTACCAAGATAATGTATACGGTCTACTTTATCCAGTTTTTATCTAACTTAATTTTTGTTATGTTGTAAACTCCCGCTAAAATGTACCCAATTAGAAATAATATATTTCTTATTACACAATATTATAATACTTAATTGCAAAGGGAAATTGTGAACACGATACTACATATATACTATATATAATAGTTACTAGAGACTATATATAATAGTTATATTTGCTCCGATGAATAGGCAGTTGCAAGTTGGTCAAGAAATCTGCATAGCTTCCGCAACCAACTCTGTTGCAACAACCAGACAGCGCTTGTACAATGTTTTCAAAATAAATACTTTAAGCTCAACGTAAATATCAACTAAGATAAATGATATACAGCTATTAAGATAATGTCGCGTGTATTACACAACATTTATGAGTGGAAAGGGATATTTATCCAATGATTGGACCAATTCGATAATATATTCCATAAAGTTAGTCGCATATACCTATAACTTGAAATAAAACTTCTTAATATGGGTTTCTTAATCAATTGAGTACCTCTTTTTTATCAGTTCCTTGCCCAGGACCTACGAAAATCACTAGATTTCGCATCTAGGATTCTGTTTATTATTATTTCTGAGGCCTTAACCTTGCCGGTTCCAAAAAAGGTTTGTATTCAGTAGTCTGTAGTGCGCATGCGACAGGCGGCCATATTATTCAGCTTTAGCCGTCGACAACGTGCTTTATCCTCGCATACTGAGTAATATCAGCTGGTATTTCAAAGCAAACTGCTGTTCGTCTGACAACTTGGAACGCAGTGGCTGGCGCCAATGACGCGTCATACAACTGTTTGCAATAATTACTTAGAATTTTACATGTCAACAATTCAGTTTTTACGCTACTTTACAGCGCAAATAGAAAATATCATTGTGTTCAAATACTTTAGCACTTAAGTTTGAAACGAAAAAGTAGTTAAAGAAATAAAAAGTATTAAAACGTAATTAATAATATCAAATAATCATACTTAAAGCTAAGACCTTTCTAATGGTTGTGAATATTAAGATATGTATTGAAAACATAAACAAACATTGTAATTTGAATTGCTTTATCAATTTGAGCATACATTTAAAACTGAATAGGTACAGTTTAATAAAATTTTCTCATTCCACTCACAATATACAAGATTTCTTCCTTCCATACTATAAAAAATTCTTGTTGTACCTAGTAAATCAGTCGTAAATTGCAAATCATTATACTAATTAATTCTTACTTTACAATTATTACCGGATAAAGAAAAGTTAGATTAAATTGCTCTGAGTCATTCTCCATTCATGTTTTTAATTAAAATAATGATAAATATAATTTTTCTTCAACAAAAACATAAACATCTATTTCTGTGACTAATACCTATAAGCTAAATGACAATAAAGTGTACATCATTAATTTCATCATTTAACTATAACATATTGTTAGTATTGATATTTTTATTAAAATTAAGAATTTTGTACTAAACCTATTAAACAAAAACCTATATTATATAATGTAAAAAGTAGTATGAACGAGGTTTGACCGCAATGTTGCAAGCACTAGGATGAATGATAACAATGAATGGTTGCAGTCAATGGCGTCGAAGACCAGTAATTGAGCTTCATGCTTTAGTAATTAACACTAGGGTGTTGGTCACATCCGTCGAAGAGAGCTAACAACACTAAATAAAAATTTTGTTGTTTTGTTTTTAAGTTTCTAGAACATACCCTACATTACCTTAGAACCGTCGCAACTCGCAACATTAAGTTAAAAATGTACACATATATTATAGGTCAGTGGATTCAGTATCCACCGAGTAAATTTTGTGATATGCTTGGAGTGTTCTTTTTTATTTACATCAAGTAATTTTTTCTATTGAGAAGGTTATGTTTCCTATTTAAAATATTTCATATGTCTACTACGTGTTATATTTTATTTGTTTACCTGTGCTGTACTATTTTAAGATTACAAATGAAGCAAGTCTTATAACATATTTTCATAAGTGCGGAGCTAATTTCTAGATGCGGCGAATGTTTGTAATGAAAATAAATCTCTCTCAGTAATCACGGACTAAGTGTTTGTTCGTTCTGACTGTGGGTGGTTAATCCTACAGGTGTGCTCACTACCGAGATATGGAATGTTGTCGGTGTTAGTTTTGTTTGCTTTTGGCCTTTAAAACACGTTAAGGTAATATTATTCCTATGTAGTTTTATATCACTATTAATTGCGTTGTTTTATATACATAAAACAGTCGCTATAATATATAGTTGCGATCCATAAAGACAATAATAGTTGATACTAGAAAAAGAGACTTAGTAAAAATGTATTAAGCAGTAGGTAAGTACTTTAGGTCTAAACGCGTATTGGTGTCTGTGGTAGACAGAGCGTGTCAAGTGATATTTAGGTCGCTGTGTAGCTAGACCATAGGGCTGATTGAAGTATTTTGTAAGAATTAAGTAATAGCAAATTTAATACGCGTAGTATACTGCAACTACGTGATTGCAATTGCAACACAAATAACGCTGATATTGAGTGTGAAAGTCAAGCAATGAGTAGTAATTTTAACTGCTCGTTAAGTTATTTATGTATAATCAATCTGTAGCCTTATTGGGTATTAAAAGGCCACACGCATGATTATATTCATATTACCCGACTGATTGGTAAAGATTTTTGTTTCGAATAACAATATGACTATCATAACTTTTAATACCTAAACAATATTATTACAATATTTAAAATATCTTGTGTTTTTGTTCATCCGTCCATGATAGGATATTATTTGTTTAATTGAATAGTCCTTTTTCCTTTATATCACTGTTTTTGTATTTTAATTTATGAATAAAGCTTTAAATAAGTGCCTATTATAATATAAATAGCAGTGTAAAGGGCAACTCTAGTGATTATTAAGTCTGTTGACTACGCACTTCCGTCAGCGCTGCTCATATCCGGCGTAGCTGTTTAACAAAGGGTCAAAGGGTTTCGCCTTGACGCTCACTAACAAATACTTTTATACATTAGTTTTAGTTTGCCATACTTAAAAAATAAATATGAATATGTAAAATAATTTTATAATTTAAAACACAAACAAAATAAAGACAAAATGTACCTAGATTTCAGTTAACGATTTTTACATTATAATTATTGTGGCAGTACTAAGTTCATTGACCGGATGAATACAGAATGATAATGTATGTGGAAGTTGCTCCACATCCTTCGTGTGCCTGATGCCAATCTTCATTATTATAAAATAATATTGTATACTTCTTATATGTGTGCATGCAAATATAACAAATAACCAGCATTGTTTCTTCTCACGCGAATATGAACAATTAAAAGGCGGGTCGGTGAACTTGCCTAACAATGCTTGCTGCAATAGAATCTTTGTCCTTAAAGAGAACCCTGATTATACACAATAAACACGTCATACAATACTCTTATTTTGCAGTATAAGTATTCTCTTACTCTATAAGACATTGCTCTTACTGGTTTTGCACAAAGTTTTTAATTCCATGAATTTTGGAACCACAGCCGTACCTACATAAACATTTTGTGTATCAAAAGGAAAAAAAAACAAATTGCGTTTTTGACGTTATATAACTAAACTTATCAACATAACCTACAGATGATCTAGAAAGATTTATAATTCGGACAGTTTAACAGAATTGAATCAAAGGTGACTTTGAAACGCCGCGTCATTGTTAACAATGAAAGACTTAACCTTTGACTTGTATATAGATGAGGCTATAATCGTTCACGTATCCATCAAGTCATCAGTCAGCGCTGAGATGAAAGCTTGACCGTCTGGAAACAAGACAGCTTTAAAAGATGCCGCGTTAGTGACAAATTAGTGCACGCTCTGCCCGCATTGTTATAGCAATAGACGTATAACTACGTGGTTAGCCGTGAGATTATACATTTTGAAACAATTACGAACGACGACCGCAGGCGTCTTGTGGTAACTGCTGCAATTTTTACGGAATTTAATGCAGAATAAAAATAGTTCGTAGAACAGGGTACGTTCTTAGAAAGAGATACAAAACAAAGTTGTATGTAATCATCTAGTTGCAACATTGTGTCAAAGCTGATTGGATCAGCCGTAAAAGTAAACGGTTTCCGTACAAATGGATGGATTTGAAACGACATTAACTTTTAATGTAACTCTGCCATTAAACGCCTGAACAGATCGCATTTTATTTAATGTACTTGTAAGATCACTTAATACACGGTTTTATGGCAAGATATAGCGGAATCAAGAAACTGTGGATATATTTAAAATAAATTTTTACTGATTATAATTTGTAATTATAAATAACTATATTTTATTTGAAATATAGTTACCCACTTACTCCTTACTGTACCCAGGCTAGGGCCGTACCTAAATAGTACAAAAAGTTGCATAGTATATTTCGTAGTATTGTTTACTGTCGATATGTACGTAAAATATTACACAGCACAAACATTTACTGTGCATCACTGAAACAAGAACAAGGACGCGAGGTCAATATCCTAGTTACCTTTACTAGTAGACTTACAAATACATATGTATAAATTATTGTTTGCTCTTGCTTCCTTTAGTTGTAAACAATAAACATTCTAGAAGGTATGTTGTACCAAAAAAGTTTCTTTGTTTCTTCCAAAAAACATTATAGATTCAAAAACACATATACTAACAATTCAAGTTGGTCATAAATTTAATCTCTTATCCCTTTTGTTTGAATATTTTACGTAATAACACGCCCTATGTAGGTACAATATGCTAAAATTGGTCCAATCACGTCATTCGATAGACAGTAAATACACATGTGTCCTACTTTGGACCAATTTAGTATTTTAACGATTAATAGTAAGAACTTGTTTCTTTCTATGTCACGGTAAACCTATTAAGTAATTAAGTAGGCACGTACTGAAATATAATCGATAAAGTACATTAAATCTTTTACCTAGCAAATCCATTAATTAGCGGCTCCCCACGGTTTACCTCCGAATTTTCCGTAACGGTTTCAGTATTCAGATAGGTTGCATCGCATATTACTCGCTGACGATCTAACTGCGTGCAGAATTTATACTGAAGTCGTTAAGTTTTTGTGTAAAAGAATTACAAATATTCTCAACAATTTGTATAAAGAGGATCGAAATACATTCTTGTTGAAACACACGATGTAAGTGCCCTCGTAAGTCGTAACATGAACGTTTTAACCTTCAACATCACCTGTTGTAGGTAATCTTACGAAAAGTAAAACTGGTAAACGGATGAACGCATAGCAGATGGTGTCCTAAATTTAGTCGATCGTTTCCTGTTTAAACCTAGTCGTTCGAGAACAAAGTTTACTACATATATTTCTTGGAAGGTAATATTAACTTGGGGAATTTTAAAATGTTAGCAATATTGCTGTATCGTTTAACCTAAAAAGTAGTATCATGAAAAAGGCAGCTAAATAAAGTCATGCCTTTAAAGGAGATATAACCATTTTTAATATAATTAAGTCTTTGACATATTTCTAATGGACATATTTAATTCGTTTATAATTTCTAATTTAATATTGGAAATATATTTAAGTTCGAATTCTAACTGCGCAACTGACAAATTATCGCACGTTTATCAACTACACACTTATACGTTCATTTGATAAAGGTAATTAGAAAGCACTTGCGTTAATAGCATTACATATTTCCATATTATATATTTTCCTTGTACACATTCTACCCAGTATGTATGCACTCGTTTGGTTATAACAAATAACAATCGGTAATATTAGCAGAAAATAAATCTTTCAATATAGATATATTTTCAAATATGAATATTTTTGTTTATTTTTATAAAGGCAAAAGCTGTGCGATACTTTAAGAGATGGATATATGACAATCTTATGATATGCCTAATCTATATACCTACGTTTTTGAATAGTGATACTCTATTTACATTTACCAAGGATTCAATATGTAGTCACGAAACATTTGTTTATTAGTCACGAACCTCCATATTATTTTGTTATGCTTAACTTATATTAGAGCAAATAACCGGGTTTGCTCACATTATTTTATATCCGTATTATTCCGCTATTTCTTCAAACTTTTTTGCTGAAGACATAGGAGATGACTTTTATGTATCGCGAGAGCAGGTACTGAATAGATATGGTTTCTTCTATCCTAATTCCTAGCACGTAAACTATCACGTAAAGCTCTTCTTCGGATTTTTATATTTTTATTCCCGACAAATTTTATTTCTAGAACTTTTAGTTCTAATTCCAGAGATGGTCAGACCATACTATAATCACAAAATACTGAACGGATTAGTTTGTAAAACGTTAGGAAACTGAAATAAATGCTCAATTCATGTCCATTAGGGGCCAGAGCGCATTCATGATAATGCTTATGAAAAATTGTTATCTTTTTTATCATACAATGTTATCGAATGTTTTTTATCTGGCGTTAAAGGCGCTTTATATATTATTATCTATATTCCACGAATTTTTTGGACGTGCTCGAGATAATGTAATACGTCAGTCGTCACATATCAATATCATTGATATCATTGATAACATTTTATATTTGTTCTATTATTCATTGAAGTAGGTACCATTTTATTGTTGGATGGTTAGTTGATGTTACCTGCTTCTTATTTTTAAATAACTAATTAATCGTCTGAAGTAAGTACGTTATACTAGATTATAACATTTAAAAATAAAATTATTCCAAATTCTACGTCGTTCTATTTAATACTTTATATCTATACTCTATACTTACTAATATATAAAGCTGAAGAGTTTGTTTGTTTGTTTGTTTGTTTGTTTGAACGCGCTAATCTCAGGATCTACTGGTTCGAATTGAAAAATTCTTTTTTTATTGAATTGAACATTTATCGAGGAAGGCTTTAGGCTACATAACATCACGCTGCGACTAATAGGAGCGAAGATATAATGGAAAATGTGGAAAAAACGGGGAAAATTATTCGTCTTTGAGGGCTTCTTTTGCGTGCGCTGCGAAAACGGTTCAAGATACTAAAATAATATGTATGAAAGAATTATTCCTCTTTAAATGATCTAAAAAAAAGTCCGCGACAGTAGGTATATGTCTATCTTCTAAGATTGACTCACTATAACATAATAATAGAAATAGATCCGACGGGGACGAAGTCGCGAGCAACAGCTAGTCTATTATATGCAAATCATTAAAAATAATTACCTAATTATTGTCTGATATTATATGTCGAAGTATTTCCTCAATGACGAAGGCATTACGTATTCATAGGTTTCATGGTGCAATATAACCATTTCATTAGATATTCTAATAATACCAAGAGACATGAATAAGCGCCGCTGAGATGTTCAGGGTGAGAAATCTTATCATATATAGTCAGCAGACACTATCTGAACGAGTGTCCGTGATTATTATTGACGTCGTCGTTATTCTTATTGATCTATCAAGATTTCGAATCATATTGACTATCAATATGATTCGAAACCTATTTTTAACAAGTTTATAAAGGTATGGAATAGGTATCGATGTATGTCAGTAGGAAAATATATTTAGTGGCTACACCTTCAACTAGTATATTCCTGGGGCAATACCGGGAGTATCCAATTTGTAAATCAGGAATTAATCAACGTTCAAATTTGAGTCAGACTCATAGAGTAAGTAGTTTATGCTTCAAACAGACATTTACACGCTTTCGAATTTATAATATAAATTATTAACGATTAGTAAGGATTGTTAAGTACCGACGACCTGGTAAAGATAACTATGTCCCGGATATATGGATGCAGGTGGCTGAAGACCAGTCGCGCTGGACATCAATTGAAGTGACTTTTGTCCAGCAGTAGATAGAAACAGGCTGATGAGATGAGATAATCTGTAAGGATTGGGAAAATTACCTAATCACAATAGATCATTATTTTATTTCTGGTACAAAGTGTTTACTTTTATTTAAATTATATTATGTGTTTTTACTGTATGAATAAATGTGAAACCTTTCTTTCAATAATGTTAGGAGGGAACTACACTACTGGCTCTGCCTACACTGTTTAATGGTCTAAATGATCTTTGATACGGCAGTCGTTTCAAGGATATCATATTATAAGATATGTGTATACATTAAGAATAGTTTACATCAATTAAGATCGTTCATTGAGAGTGAGTCAGCCGCCCATTGAGTCTCATGTGTTACGGAGCACAGTGCTATTCCATGCAAATTGTCGTTATTTGAATGTATGTATGTACTATGTACTAATGCCTAGAGTTCGTCTCGAAACATGAATCGCCTCGGCCAATAATGGCAACTGCGATGATGCCATGCATGTGATATGCGCAGCTGTTTATATAATTTAATTTAATATCTTCGAATCCAACTGCAAACTTTAATTTTATTTAACATTTTTTAATCCAATTGTCAACTAAATATTTTGTAAGATAGTGTAAAAATAAATTGTATTTACTTAGTTTCTAATGAAAAAAAAGACGCACAACTATACGAAACTTAAATATAGATGTACTTATGTAGAAAAATATTGATTGGCTATACATTTTATTACACAAAGCGCGGTACTCGCTTATTTTGCGCACAACCTTTCATGTTTATGTATTAGATTAGATGTCCCGCAGTCTCAATAACGATGTTCCAAAGATCTTAACGGTCCGAGATTGAATACCCGAAATTATAATTTCATCCAAAAGCAAACAAAATAATTGTGCTTATAATGTAGTGACAATAATTTGTGTTCTTTAAAGGGTTAGTCGCTTTTAAAACAAAGCTGGGTCTGAGTCAGAAGTGTATGCGTAAATATTTTTATTTCGGCTGCATTTACGGTCTTTGTTTTGCAAATGACTCGTTATATGCTTCTGCTCAATATCCAAAGTTTATTTTCATATTAAAATTTGATATTGTACACATGGTCGAGCTATTTTCGTAAAGAGGTGTAGTGAAAGTTTTGAATATATCTCATGCTATGATATCCAACGAAAAATCAGGTAGACGTGTATTAAGGTAAAGCTTCCACGTTGAATACGTTAGTATGCATATTTAATTATTTGCTTGGAGTCATTGAACGATACATATGTATATGCAAATTCATACGCCTTTGACAAAATTTTAAAAGGGACGTGCATAATTTCCAAGATTACTGTATTGACAGCGTCCCTGTTGCAGTTTAAAATATAAAGACTCAAACAACATATTCAAATGTAGAATCGTGCAGAAATAATTTCATAACTAAACCATCGTGGACATGTGACGCTTTGTTTAAAAGTTTGAAATATCAGTTAATATCAAGACCATATGTGTATACTGTGTGGTATTTGTGGAAAGAAGACCACTTGGGGATGACGCACAAGTGTTTACCAACAGGGAGAGCAGAAATAAAGTACATCGAAACAGAGTTATCGGCTATCGCAGTTGCTCAACGGTCAATGTACTAATTGATATTTCACTCATTTACAATGGAATTTTGATAACGTCGCTATTGTTCTAGCTGGTTATCGAACGCTGCCAATGCTTTTATTGTTTCCAGCAATACAGTTATCGTTTCCGCAATTTATTGCATATGCGATAAGGCTTTAATACTTTCTACTGACTTTAAGACTGAAAGAAAAGAAATTGTTCCATTTTAGACTATACTATAGTAACAATTCGCACATTATTTTTGTAATAATGTAATGTCGAGTACATAAGTATTATTATTTATTGTTTGGCTATTTATTCCATTATCTTGTCCTCTCTGTGGTGTATTATTTACGAAAGTTATGACTCAAAAGATATACATTAAATTGCCTCGGTGTATAAAGACGTTGGCATGATCCCCATGTGTCACAGACCTCGGGACGTTGAGCCTTCTGACAGGAAATAAATTGCTGTCACTTACGCGGTTAATCTTACAAGTGCTGTTTTGTTCAATAAAAAAATTGCCAGTTGACATTAAGCATGAAGCAACGACAATAGGAAAATTGTATTTAGTAATTTCTGGGATCTGACGTAGGCATTTGCTGTTGGTATACCTTTGACTAAATATTTTCTACCTTCATATTAAGCAAGCGATTGCAGAATTTGATGATGTTTGATTGCCAAATGTGTACTATATTTCGTCAAGTTTTAGTAGTAGTATAGCTGATTTATGACGGTATGTGATAGTGATGTTTTCTTTGATGAGCCGTTGAAATCTGCTTTTAAATTGATGACTCAACGAATGGAGCACTTAAGCCTGAATCGCACGTGAGTTTAAAATCGTTGCGTTCATACTCGGCGCTGGCTTCTTGAACCGCCAAAAACAAAGTATATATTATAATATGAATATTTTACGGCGCCATGGTAAGTAAAAAAGTATCTACTATAAAATATCAATGTATCATTCCCGAACCATCAC